>JACSZP010019154.1:0-12736 GCA_016161895.1 Pinna nobilis
CATACACACTTGTCACTTACACAGACATCCACATACATGTATAACACTCTTACATATACCAACAATATCTACATACACACTTGACACTTACATAGACATCCACATACATGTATAACCCTCTTACATATACCTACAATATCTACATACACACTTGACACTTACATAGACATCCACATACATGTATAACCCTCTTACATATACCTACAATATCTACATACACACTTGTCACTTACACAGACATCCACATACATGTATAACACACTTACATATACCTACAATATCTACATACACACTTGTCACTTACACAGACATCCACATACATGTATAACACACTTGCATATACCTACAATATCTACACACATTTGACACTTACATAGACATCCACATACATGTAGTTAATACACTTACACACACCTACAATAACTACATGTATATATACACACTTTTCACTTACACAGACATCCCCATACGTGTATAACACACTTATACATGCATACAACAGCTACATGTACATATACACACTTGACATTTACATAGATATCCATATACATGTATACATGTAACACACTTACCGGGGTACACATACCTACAATCATAATCTACATACACGCTTACATAAACACCACACGTAACACATTTACACACACCTACAACAGCTACATACACACTTGTCACCTATAAAGACATCCACATACATGTATAACACATGTACACACACCTACATACACACTTGTCACTTATATAGACGTCCACATACATGTATAACACATTTACACACACCTACAACAGCTACATACACACTTGTCACTTATATAGACATCCACATACATGTATAACACATTTACACACACCTACAACAGCTACATACACACTTGTCACTTATATAGATACCCATATGTAACATATGTATCTCTTTCACACACCTACAACATGTACACGTAGAAGGCTCACCTGCTCATCTTTTCTATTCTAAAATCAACGAGTTACTCAGTTTTACTTACTCTACACCGGTTACATTAGTCCCATTATATATGTCTGCATAAGAACTATTTAAGTACATGGCATCCATCTGTAAGGAAGGTAAGAAAATAAATTAATGAGTTTGCATTAACTCTCTATCAAGTAATCTGTCTTTCTTCTGCCACTAATTCTCCTCACAAAAAAGGAACACGACAAATCGATAAAAGACTTTTACTTGAGCAAATTAATGTTTCCTATTAATTTAGTAAATTCTACTTTCATAACCCTGACCTGGGCCAAAATCAACAGAAAAGCTCAAACTCAGTACCCAGCTCAACTGTTTTTCCTTATTTTTGAACTAATTACACGTAAATAAAGTGTACAATGCTTCTTAACATTGAGTACTGAGTTTGAGCCCGAGTTTTTCTGGTGATTTCGGGCTTAGATTTTTGTAAGATCATTGCATAAATAACATTATCTGCCTGGTACGAACATACATGCCATATTTTTCAGAGGTCATTCTGGGATATTTTCAGGGACAAATGACAATATTCTGTGACATATTCGACCAAATTCTGGGACATTTTATTGATGCCTTTTGCGAGAGTTAAATTAAAGAATAAAACAGCTTTCATTACTCTGTTTTACATGCTTGGAGGTTTTTAGTTAAATAGTTGCAAGTACAATGTCTAGAATTAAATACTGAAAATATTCTGAAATTTATGATTTACAAGACATAATGGGCCTAATTTATTTTATCAAAAAGGGGGTATAATCGTCATGCCTGTCACACCCGTCTGGCATAGCCTGCATTTTCACAGATTGATCCGTCTGCATCAGCAGTGGAAAATGCAATATCTAATAAAGATATAAAGGTCTATTAAAGATATGACCTAACGTTTCCTTATTGCTGCACAATCTGTTGTTATAAGAAAGCTACACGGCTACATGTACTGTCCCACACCAATGTATCAGCACTTGGTAAAGAAACAATCTTATTTATCTATTTGTTATTTGAATGACATGTTAGTTAAGTTTTCTTGTTAATTAATTAATTTTGATCATAGTCAATACACTCTTATATATTAGCTATCATGTGAACTAAAAGTTTTTAAGTTTAAATAAAGTATTCAACACAAACCATATAGCCTAGCTATAATTAAATTGGAATGTGCAATGTATATGGGTTTGGTCTACCACTTATTTGCATACACAAGGATAGCCTTTAAGAAAAAGAGCCCATGTGTTGTAAAGACCTACTCAGCAAAAATAATGGTAGAGAAACTGTTTATTCTTAAGACATTAACCGCTAAGGGCATTAAAAAAATAAGTTACATGAAATAGACCTTTACTAGATCAAGGAAACGTATGTGCAAAAAGGAAGTAGATAGCGTATAGAAGGGATCATCTCAAGGTAGGCCCGATATGTCTTAAAGTTTCAACACGGCCTTTAAACTAAGTGTACGCTCATTTATTTGACTTTTTACTCCTTTTAATGACAGAAGTGAAGTATGAGTGATATAATTTGATTTTCTACAGACTAAAATTCTTAGAATTTAACCGTAATTTAAGAAACTATGAATGAAAATTTAAGTCCTTGTACACAATGTCATGATTCAGGGACCAACGTAAATTTTCGGGAAAATCAATGTCCCTCTGGGACATGTTTGAAGAGGTTAATTTTCCGGGACTTTTGGTGTCCCTCCGGGACGTATGGCATGTATGTATGAAACTGATTCCGTAGCTCAAGAATAAATCAAATAGTTGCTTTAATTCTGATTGGAAATACTTGATAAACACAGCTGAAAAAATTCTTTGGTGTCCAATCATCTATAAACATGTACATATTTTACACTATTTTCAGATGATCCATTTTGATTGTTTCTTAATTTCTGTATTCTATATGCAACATTACAGGTTCTCTTATATCTATTATGAAGTTTAAAATTTCATGCTTCCATTAATCTTAATAGTCATCTCTGTGAAAGCCGGCCTTGCAAAGACTCTGGTTCATAACCTTTAATGAAGCAATTTATTAACCAATGAAAATGTACATCACAAAACACCATTGAATGATCACCAATAGAGACTAACTTTTTAAGTTATCACATATGTAACCTTCCGAAAATGTGAGAAGCGTCATTTCATTGGTCTGAAAAGGAGTTACATCATACAAACACATGTATCATTTCACTACAAGATATCGAATAACGGGAGCATGAAAAAGATGAAATTTTGATAAGGTTTAACTTACCACAGATACAAATTCATCTACCACTTCCTTATACTCGGGTGAGCTTGTGTCATTGTATGCATCTATCCATGTCTGGTTCAAGGTAATGTCACCGTCAAATACAACAGTGGGTGGTACTGTGTTAACAAAGAAGATACAATTTAAAGCTCTGTCAGAGGTTGACAAAGCTTGCTGAAAGGTATAAAGCACTAGGGTTTAAGTTTTCACCATGTAGGTCAAAGACCAAAGTCAAGGTCATAGGGGTCAAAGGTCATGATTGGAAATAAAAGCCCTTTATTATTATATGGGATCCACTTGTGAAAGATATCAGAAGTCCAATCTTTTCTGGCTCAGACTGTTTTTATCTTTTGAACTTATTAACTGCAAGGTAAAATAAGCTAGAATGAACATTTTCTGAGGGCTTATGGTAATAGACATCAAATTTCAGATCAAAACACTTAAAATTATTCATTGAAAAGAAAAATACACTGCCTGTCTGCCAATGTGATACATGTAATACAAGAGGTCCTGTCTTTTGATGAGCGCTCTCATGCCAACAAGACTAAAATTCTATTCAATGTGCTCCTTCAATGCATTGTATCACATGAAGATCTGATGAAACCCGAACAAAACGTTAAATCCCATCACCTGAACTTCCTCTGTCTATTACCATAAATTGGGATTAATAGAATCTATCTCCATTGCCCGGTGATGATAGAGATATCCACTAACCCGAGTGTCAAGTTAACTTAGTCCCATGTTGAGGCTTGCCGAGACATGGACCAGTTAACTTGACACGAGGGTTAGTGGATTCTCGGTCATCACCGGGCAATAGAGATTGATTATTTTTCTCCCATATATTAATCTTTTTCAAAGAGTTGATCTGTTTTAAATTTAGTCTAGTAATAGAACTCCACACAGTAAATAAAATCAGTAAAATCATGGCGTTGCGTCACTTCGCCGTCATTTCTGGCACGGCGCGTGTAGCTTATCATCCACCCCCCTGTGGATGATCGATTTGTCATTTTGCACTTCCTGTAAAGACATCTCAGTGAATATGGGAGAAATTTTTTCCAATGCTGTTTAATTTTGGCCATTCTAGCAAAATGGCCAAAATTTTACTGTCCAAAATATGTACAAAATAGACGACCCAAAAAATCAGGACTTGTTTCAAACATTAACCCGGAAACGATTCTAAAGTTTACATATACTGTGCCAGTTATTTATAGATTGTTTGTAGCCTAATGTGATGTAATTACAATATTTTGTACAGGTAAATCTGTGCTTGTTTTAGTATCTTGTGCCATTTTCTATTCATGCCGCAGGTACACTTCTCTGAGAACAGAATTATGTACAGGACAGGTCTGCAGTTATGCTTATTGATTACCTATAATTAAATACAATTATACCTCCCCTAAGCAAGTTCACTCATTTCACAAAAATCTAATCATACCCTGGACGACTCTCTTACTGATCAGACGGTTTTAACGTTTTAGAGGATGGTTTTAAAATGACAGTAATTTGATGGTAGACCAAATTTAACCATGGTATAAATATCATAAATGTCAAAAATTTAATTGGCAAAAAAATAAGCTATCATTTGGAGACCAAAGTGGCCAAATTTTGGTGATGCCAAAATATCCCAATTTACGGTTCACTCACGTGATTAATTGTTCCTGCAATTAATGAGGCTCTTAAATTTATTTGTTATTAACCCTTTCAACCCCAAGTATCAGAATGGTATATTCTTTTCTATTGTCTGGACTAGTCCATTTTGGTCTGTGGTGTTGAAAGGGTTAATGGAGGTCAGATTTGATCTCTCAATGGAATTTTAGTAGATCTTCATGAAACATTGCAAAGGAAAAAAAATCATCTTGACGATTAAACTTCACTCATCTTATGTATTTTAGCAATCCATAGAAGTTTAAAGCATGGTCTAATCTAAACAATATGAAATTAATTTGAGAGAAAATAAAGGCCTGACCAGCTGGTGTAGTTGGCTCAGGAGTTGTTGTAGTTGGTTGAGTAGTTGTTGTAGTTGGCTCAGGAACTGTTGTAGATGGTTGACCAGTTGTTGTAGATGGCTGAGCAGTTGGTGTAGTTGGTTGAGCAGTCGTTGTAGTTGGCTGAGGAGTTGTTGAAGTTGGTTCAGTAGTTGTTGTAGTTGGCTGAGCAGTTGGTATAGTTGGCTGAGGAGTTGTTGTAGTTGGTTGAGTAGTTGTTGTAGTTGGCTGAGGAGTTGTTGTAGTTAGCTGAGGAGTTGTTGTAGTTGGTTGAGTAGTTGTTGTAGTTGGCTGAGGAGTTGATGTTGTTGGTTGACCAGTTGTTGTAGTTGGCTGAGGAGTTGATATTGTTGGTTGAGAAGTTGGTGTAGTTGGCTGAGGAGTTGTTGTAGTTGGTTGAGTAGTTGTTGTAGTTGGCTGAGGAGTTGTTGTAGTTAGCTGAGGAGTTGTTGCAGTTGGTCGAGTAGTTGTTGTAGTTGGCTGACCAGTTGTTGTAGATGGTTGACCAGTTGTTGTAGATGGCTGACCAGTTGTTGTAGTTGGTTGAGTAGTCGTTGTAGTTGACTCACGAGTTGTTGTAGTTGGTTGAGTAGTTGTTGTAGATGGCTGACCAGTTGTTGTAGTTGGTTGAGTAGTTGTTGTAGTTGGCTGAGCAGTTGTTGTAGTTGGTTGAGCAGTTGTTGTAGTTGGTTGAGCCGTTGTTGTTGTAGTTGGTTGAGCAGTTGTACTTGGCTGAGTAGTTGTTGATGCTTGAGTACTAGACTGCTGTGCTGCTATATAAAACAAAAAACAAAATGTGAATCTTAAATAGTCATTTCATTTTCTTGTGTAAAAAGAGTTATGAATTGTTTAGGTAATGATCGAAACATGACTTGAAACCAGAGATCCATGGATCTTGTAGCTCTACTTGTACATATATGGATAAATGAAGAATAATAACATGATTTAAAACTTCATAAATATAAGTTTACTATAGTCCCGTTAGTGAGTGACCCTTAGATGTCCAATTAGGTCTCAATTGATTGTAGGCCAACTAGACATTATACTGAATACATTAGTGTTAATTATGTGTTGATATGACTTGTTATTTTACAAAAGATAATTAGGATAACTACATTGTATATGCTGTGTAATTCAACCAAATCCCTAAAAAGGCCCTAATGAGTCAGACCAAATTGAATTTCATTTCAGACAAACTACTCCATTTACTTTATATATCATCAAGTCTTTCAATCCTTCAGTTGGTAAACAATTTCTTGTTATCACAACTCCTGAAAGTCTGAATGTCAATAGGTATTACAATAAAAGAGGAGTAGATTTTACTGTTTGGCCCAAAAACTGTCCCCTTTTGATTTGACAAGGCTGAATTTCATTTTAGCCCAACTAAATGTTATGCTCATTATGGTGATCGAACCAGGCTCAATTTAATTTTAGACCAACCTGACATTATCCTGAATACATAAGTGGTACCGTAGTCCCATCTTTATATGACTTACGGTTAAGGAGGAGTAGCGATAACAAGATTGTCCCCAAAACTGGCCCCTTTTGATTTGACAAGGCTTAATTTCATTTTAGACCAACTAAATGTTATGCTGAATACATAATTATACAAAGTCTATAAGTGAATATGAAGTATGGTAAAGGAGGAGTAGCGATAACAAGAAATTGTTTACAGATGGAAGGACGGACGGACAACGGGGTATCGCATAAGCTCTGCTGGTCTATGACCAGTAGAGCTAAAAACACGCACAATACCATAAATTCTAGCCCAACTTACATCTATCAAGTGTAGTTGGTTGAAGTACCACATGGTACATGTAAAGTCAAATTTGACTGTTCAGGCCACTCATGAGGACAGACAAGAAAATCAAGCCATCCATAAAACATGAGGCACTTTGGGACACATCGCTCACCTGAACATTTCACAGAGAAGCAGAAATGTTGGATTTACAATGTATCACCACTGAAAGTTATGGACAAATATGAACCTCTCATTTGTTAAACTTTGGACCCTATTGTTTAAACTTTGGGCCCCTATTTTGGCTCCATCTTGATCCAAGCAGCTACAATTTGAACAAACTTGAATCTACACTATATAATGTTGTTCCCGTATCAATTTGATAAATTGTACACTTGCTGTTATTGAGAAGAAGATTTTTAAAGATAATTTCCTATATCAACCTATGTTAAACTTTGGGCCCCTATTGTGGCCCTATCTTGACCCTGGGGGCAACCATGAACAAACTTGTATCTACACCATATAATGATGCTCCCATATCAATTTGATAAATTGTACACTTGCTGTTCTTGAGAAGAAGATTTTTAAAGGTATTTTCCTATATAAACCTATGTTAAACTTTGGGTCCCTATTGTGGCCCCATCTTGACCCCAGTGGTCACCATTTGAATAGAGTTGAATCTACACTCTATCAGGATGCTTCCACATGAGTTTAGTGATTCTTGGTCTGGTGGTTCTAGAGAAGAAGATTTTTAAACACATCCACCAAATTTTCAATGTTTCTCAATTATCTCCCCTTTGAAAAGGGCCTGACCCTTTATTTGAAGAAACTTGAATCCCCTTCATTCAAAGATGCTTTGTGCCAAGTTTGGTTGAAATTGGCCCAGTGGTTCTTAAGAGAAAGTCGAAAATGTTCAAAGTTTACAGACAGATGGACGGAGGACGGAAAAAATGTGATCAGAAAAGTTTTGTAGTCAATTTGAAAACATGGATCAAGCATCAACATAAAAAACAACAAACTAATGACATCACAAAATTATGTTTAGGCAATATAAAGGTTGAATATATGCAAATATCAAATGATTGCTTAATTGTAGTAACAAAAATTTTGAGATGTCAGATTTTTGTTTATGTTTCTATATTGATATTCAAAACTAAGTGTCTGTCTTTTATTGCGCAATTCTACTTGTCCTGTCAGTAATAATGAAAAGACATATATTGGGTAAGTGGCGAGACGGAATGACAACACAACAAGGTGTTAAGGGTTTTATTGCTTTGTTTGTTTTTTGCTTTATGCCAAACTCAGCAATCTTTAAGTCATATGGTGGCGGCTAGTTTTTATTGGTGGCGGCCAGTTTTTATTGTTGGAGGAGACAGCCTGGTTATAAATGTACACGGGAAGAGACCACCACAGTGGCAAACTTTCTCACATTATCAGTTTAGGTTCCAGGGAGTTTCGAACACGCACTGGCAAGATGTCAAGTGTAAAGCTGGTAAATAAATAATAGATTTCACTAAATTCTCTTTAAAATGCCAAAATAATAAGAAATCTGTGGCAAAAAGTCCATACCTTTTTTTGTTCGTTACTGTATTTGACAGGGAAATTTTTGCTCAAAATTTGCAAAGGGATCAGGGGAATCTTAAACCCTATGGAAATAAGACGGACATGCAGAACTCACCGGAGTCTCAATCTAAATGACACTAGTTGGTTTACTTGTCATGGATGAGCAGATAAGCATTTTTACTGAGCCCTGTCAATGTTGGTTGGTTGAACTGATGTTTAACATCCCACTCAAGAATCTTTCACTTTTATGGAGATGTCACTGTGTGCTGGTGAAGAGTGACAAGTTTTGCCCATGCTCGGCACTTAAGGCCATAGAGCAGGGAGGGTTCTTTAACGTGCCAATACCTAATGTGACACGCGACCTAGTTTTTACTGTCTGATCAGAAAAACAGGGATAGCCAATCGTGACACAGCTTGGGCTCAAACCCTGGACCCTACAATTCGAACTCAAACACACGAAGCCACAGCGATCCCATCTGTCAAAATATTAATTTGTATTATTCCTACATGTCATTGGTTCGAAACACAATTCTGTAAGATTCTTACAATTATATGGCACTTGAGTCTACAGGAGTGAAATTGGTCTAAGACTGGAACAGATTGTGTGAGAGCTATATAACATTCTTTAATACCTGTTAAATGCAAAGAATCTGCTGCATCTGTATCAAAGATCAAAATGTCACTTGTCACTGACCCACTTCTGATTGCAATCACAATTACATTACCAACCTCAGTTTCACTTAGCATATGGTTGGTAATGAATGTAACTACAAAATAGATGTTCAGGCTTCCTCTCCTGGAACGAAAGAGAAAAATGTGTTTACTATCTATACACCTTTGGGCCAGTAGAACTAAATTCCTTCTTTCTATCCCTGAACACACTGTCACTTACACAGACATCCACATGTAAAAACTTACAAACTCTTACAAGTTACAACTACATATAAACACGTGACACTTGCAAGCATCCATATGTAAGACACAGCATTACACATCTACAACACGTACATGGCTCAAGTGTTCTTCTTTTCTATTCAAAACTCAATGAGTTTACTTACTCTAAACGTGTTACGCTAGTTCCATCATATATGCCTGCATAGGAACTGTTTCTGTAAATGGCATCCATCTATAAAAAGCAAAAAATAATAATAGCTATGAATTTGTGCAATCACTTATCAGATAAGCAACCCTTCTCTCTTCTCACATCAATTTTCCTCTCCGAGTCGATACTGAAAATCAGGAATTTTTCCAGAACTTAATTTCAAGAATATCATTATTCTTCTTGTCTTATTGAAACCATGGGGGCCTCCATGGTCGAGTGGTTAGCGTGTTCGACTTCGAATCAAGGGGTCTGGGGTTCGAATCCGTGCAATGCCACTCCACTGTTGTGACTGTCCCTGTCTTTCTGACGAGACAGTAAAAACTGAGGTCCCGTGTCACAGAAGGTGTTGGCACGTTAAAGAACCCTCCATGCTCTACGGCCAACAGTGCCGAGCATAGGCATAATTTAATGCCCTTCACCGACACCTCCATGAGTGAAATATTCTTGAGTTGGATGTTAAACAACAATACAACAGCAACAATTGAAACTATATTTTAACACGAATCATTGTATAGATAACATATCTACTTAAATTTGGTATGATGCATGTTAATCTTTGACAACAACCATGCACACATTAAGAAAATAAAACTGATTGATTGCAATGCCAGCTAAATATTCTTGAGCTACATGTATATGTAGTACATAAAACAATACTAAAACGAGACCAAAGGCGTAATTCATGGAATAACCTCCACTTAATAATGTAGTATGCTCCTTTTTTCCAAGGGAGGGGGTGTTTGTTGGGGTTTGAGGTGTTTGGTTGTCTGAGGTTCTACTGTTACATGTACAGTTTACTCTCGTTATACCGCCTCCTTTTGTTTTTCCAAAATATGGAATTATAACAAATATGGCGATAGGTTGAGTTTGCACTCACTAAAGATGTCGACTGAAAATTAACGTTATTTGGTTATGGCTTTCTTATTTCACTATTTAGTCAACTCGAATTCTTGGAAAACTTCATAGATAGTACGGTATATGTATTAGTTATCAAAACTAAAGGAAAAAGTAAACCTGTATGTCAAACGATCAACCATTTTAGTAGCAAGTCCAATCTATCTATGTTCAATGACGATACTAACGGGTGAAACTCAATGGGTTTTTTAAGATTTGTTTTGAAAATACAGTGGCGGATGGCGGTATGCGAATATGACAGGTTAAAGGGAGTAATAACATGTAATAGTTGGAAATCCGTTCTTCAGATATTTATGGCAGTATGCGAATATGGTGGTTAATCAGGTGGCAGTAAATCGAGAGTGGACTGTATTATAGCAAATTTTAAGTTGCTTTTTAATTTTTTTTTAAGTTTTCAATAAATGAGCTTGAACATACTGCGGTCTGATTATATCTGATCAATTGTTCATGCTTAAGTTAATTAGAATCATACATCCCTGAGAAAGTCCTATCGTAAAGACTCTGGGTCATGACCTATATTGAAGCAATTTATTAACCAATGAAAATGTACATTACAAAACACCAAAGAATAATCACTGAGTAATTCAATCACATCTGAAATATCAAAAATCTGGGAAGCTGTAATTTCATTGGTCTGAAAAGGTCACATGACCTTGGCATTGGCAGAGCTGTCATTTCATTTTACCACAAAATATTGGAGCAACAGGAACATGAAAAGATAAAAATTCTGATAAGGTTAACCATACCTTAGAGACATATTCCCCTGTCACGTTTTGGTACTCTGCTGAGTTTGCATCAGAGTATGCACTCTTCCATGTATTGTTCAAGGTAATGCTACCATCAAACACAGTGATCCCTGTATTTAAGAAAAAAAGAAAAAAAACAAGTTGTAAGAAGACAACAAAGCTTGCGGAGGGTTATAGAATAATTAATAGGTTACCGTTTTCTAAAAGTACATGTAGGTGAAAGTTCAAAGTTAAAGGTCATGACCCTAATTGAAAGCCATAATCATGAGGGACCTACATGTACATGTGAAAAGTATCAAAGCCAAATCTTTTCCTGTTGAAAGCATATAGCCCTGGTTAAAGCTTTGTCCAATGATATTGACATTTCTATTGACAACAACGATGCCGCCGGTTATGGTATTAGCGCTTCAAACTGTTGTACCATGCAGTGAGCTAAAAATGGGTTACCGGTATTTAGCTACAAATTAATGTTTATTGACAGCCTACTGTTGTATGATACTGCCTATCTTGAGAACTAGAAATGTTGTTATTGTTGTATTGTTGTTTAATGTCCCCATCTGGAATCTTTCACTTATATGGAGACCGTCACCATGTACCAGTGCCTCTGCTCAGCAATAGAGAGGGGAGGGTTCTTTAATATGTCAACACCTACTGTGGAAAGGGACCTCAGTTTTTTACTCATCCGAAAGACAGGGATGGTCAACCATACCGTGGCTTGGACTGGAACCCCACACTTCACATTATTAGAGGTCAAGCATGCTAACACCATATAGGCCACAGCGGCCCCTGAGAACTAGAAATAAAATACTGTAAATCCAGTTTTATTTGCGAGAATTTTGTTTTCACGTAATCACGCAAAAGTACATGTACTTACTCGCCAAAATAAAGTTCTCGCTAAATATACTGACCTGATACTAACGTGCATCAAACAACACAAACTGTTAACTTAAATGCACGCTCGCGAAAATATAGTATCACGAATAATTACATGTACATGACCATCGATTCACTAAGATAAAGTTCCGCAAAAAATTTCTGGATTTACAATATCTTGATCTACAAGCTTAAGGCACAATTAAGTGATGTGTGTGGCAATGCAAATGTAACAAATAAGGCTTAGTTTGATTCAAAACATCTAAATGGCTTCAGAGGGAAGAATTTGTTTTCAAATGTTAAAGAGTAATTAATGGACCACGTGAGCTATTAGAAATCAAGAAGAAATGATGCACATATAGAGCAAAAACCTTATTTATATACATGTTGCCTTGCGTTGTTGTTTAACGTCCCACTCAAGAATATTTCACTCATATGGAGACGTCACCGTGTGCCAGTGAAGGGCGACAAATTTTGCTTGTGCTCGGCACTGCTGGCCGTAGAGCAGGGAGGGTTCTTTAACGTGCCAACACCTACTGTGACACGGGACCTCTGTTTTTACTGTCTCATCCGAAAGACAGGGACAGCCAACCGCGGAGCTGC
>JACSZP010019156.1:4120-14419 GCA_016161895.1 Pinna nobilis
AAACCCTGTTTATTTGAAAGACTAATCCATTCCCCTATGGTTTCACTTTATCCGGGTTCCACTGTATTTGACCATATTTACATCGTCCATTTTGGATAGTCTCTAAAAGCAGGCCAGACTGTAGCCTCAATAGTTGTTCCACCATTACCTCTCATTCCTTTATTTACCATTTTCATGTTTCATTGCAGATTGTGTTCGGTGTAAAAAACGAGACGTTTATATTTTTCTTGGAGCAATCGTTTCTCCTCCTGATGATAATTGGAAGATGGCTCTTACCAAAGGGGCGAATGTCACGTGACAAACTGTCCAATCTCCTACTCATCCTCCTCGGGAAGGCCTGTGATATGACCGACTTTTTCTCCCTATTTGCGGAGGATAGTGTTCGCAGGAACAGACCTTTCATGTTCAGCGTACTTTCGATGTGGACCATCAGTGTTTTTCAGTTCCCAATAGCTCACACAGAAACGAAATCGAAGCAGATGTTCATAGAAGTAGTGAAGAAGAGTAAAATCAAGGTCATTATAATAAGAGGGATTAACAAATGCTTCATGACAGAAGCTTGGAGTATTCTTGTATCAGTGTTTATGCAGGAGCTTCCATATTTGATCTGCAGGTCATATGCCATTGGCGCTTGTGGAATTATAAACAATAGCATAATATTTTTCTTGTTCAAAAATAGCATTGTACTGACTATGTATGCCTACAGATTAGTGTCTCTCTATGTGGAGTCTCAGAGCAGCAATAGTGAACCGGAACACAAAATTCAGACTACCTGTTCGACTCGTCTTAGTATAGTGTCGTTAGACTATCTAGATGAAGTTCATGGCATAGGTACCCCTAATATAGAAAGTTCGCCGGAACCGTGTCCACGATCTATTCCACCAGTATCACATTTCAGCAGAGATAATATCCTAGCTTCACAACGACAGAGAATAAAGAATTTGAAATTTAAAGACGACGATTCGAGCTCGAATGGGTCATCCGTGCCTCACAGCGCTTCCAGAATGAACAAAGTTTACCCACATAACTCGACTCGTGGAAGAATGACCATACGCCGTAGGAGTTCCTTGTGAAGTTTAATTCATGTGTATAGTGAAAAGATTGATACATGAGTTCTGCATTTCAGTCTTGAAAGATCCAACGGCAGCACCACGGGGGCCCCGTATCACCATTTTGTATACTATATGTTCTATGAAAGAATGACCGATTTTCGGAATGGCCTCTATATCCTCATAAGGGATTGTAGCAAAACCTACAAATATGCTTATGACTTCCTTTATATACCCGTGGTAATATTTAAAAAGTATTTTTCTAGAATATCAACTTGTTTACGGTGAACAGCAACCGCTGACTATCTGAATATTCCCTTAATCAGGAATCTCAGGAAAAATTCGAATATCTGCCCGATGATTTATCATTTAAGGCCAGTATCATAGTGGTTAGCTACTGTAAATATCCAATATGGTATCGATTATTTGTGTCTTCTTATTTTTGAATTATTTCGTGAAATATGATACGACTAATTGCAACTTTATTCCGTTTCTTTTCTGAATTACAATGAGATTCTGTGAAAAGCTTTACTTGTTTATAACCATATGACTGTTTTTAAAATAAAACAATTACTTTATAGAAGTTTTTATAATATACATAAATATCCTTTGCTCTCTATATAGTTGGGACATAGAAATCAAAGATGCCAAGGTATAAATGACCCGAAGAATCAGGAGGCAATATACACGTTCGCGGACGATTGGACAAATATGGACCTCTGACAAACTTGAACTGGGATCAGGTGTCATGGAGGAGTGAACATTCCCTGCCGATCATTTTGAGAACTGGGTTCATGAATTTCGATGAAACGTCACATCGCAGTGCTATTGGATGATCTTGCACTCATTACAAACAAAAGGTCATTGGATTCAGATTCGCTGATCTACTTGTCTTAGCTAGGGCATATATTATCAAATAAAAAGACAAACCATATTCGAATGAAAAAGACAAACCAAAATTTTCTCATACTGGTTTTTATTTCACGTACATTTCTGATAAAATATGAGTGTATCAAAAAGCAGTGAGTACTCGTATTGACAAACTAGGCCTCAAATACAATAACCGTTATCATTTCAATTCCATTAACTGTTTGTAGTTCTGTTATTGAATTGAATTTTAAAAGGGTGGAAATGAAATGTGCCACAAATATAATTTGAAGTTTACAGTGCGCGCGAAATATCAAAACATTATTTTGTCACAGACATAAAACTGCAAAATGCCATAATATTGCTGAAATAAATGCAGTCTACTAAAATAATCTTTAAAATAACAAGCACTATATAGTTAAATTAGATACTGAATGTTTTAAAAAAGATTATTTTGTCTGCATTTAACAATATAAGCCTTTATTTTGGTGCGTCCGCGTTTTAATGAACCATTTGCAAGTTATCCTTCGATATACGTGGCAAATGAAAGCCATTTTATGAGTTACATTAACACTGAATAGCCGATGTGGGACGGATATTTCAAGGCGATACTTAGTCAACGGTTCATCCCCAGAGTAATCCATTATTTTATTGTCACTTTTTCAAACGAAAATAACATTGATGACGCTCATCACTAATTCACCATAGGAGGAAAACCAATCGGTAATCTTTGATAAAACCGAAATCGATATAGAAATCTTGTAATCATCAATCGGATAAATTGCGAGTTTGTGGGAAAATACTCTTGTAAATAGTTCTGATTATATGTCTGTGAAATGACCATGATGCTTCTCATCAAAGATACTCTGTTTTCAGGAAATGCGATAAATGTGGCATAGTGACATGGGCGTCAACTCCTTCCGGACACCTGGCTCCAACGCGTTTGAGATTGATGTTATTTTCATGTCATTGATATTGAGACAGTTATACATGTAATTCCTTATTTTGTCATCAGCCACGTAAAAGGAAGCTTTGGTATCAATTTTCATTTACCTTTAAAACGTCATGTTATGGAAAGAATAACTGCATTAGGCGATGTTGACAATTAATCCATGATAATGGACCTTTCAATCTTCTGTACTGACCATTGACTTGGAAATGTCAACGTTCGTCACTGTCGTTATTTTCTCTTTTAATCTTCCTTCTTTTCCACCAGGCTTCAATGAAAAGTCCAAATATAGAAATACCGACTACGGAAGCGTACACAAAGAAAAGTCCTGCTAGACTATTCAGTCCTAAAGCATGGGCGGATCCAAGGCGATCAGACAAAGAACATTGACTCGACTGTGGCCACCACTGTCGCCGCCATCTTTCAATCATACCGGATTCGTGCATTCTCATAATTCTGAAATTAATTGAGCGAAATAAATGCAAATGTTGTAAGTTTGGAAAAGATAAAAAAGAAGGAATAATTATAGTTCAGTCTAACCTGCCTTAGTGACCCAATGAATTAAAGGAAACCCTGTCTTATGTGACCTAAATGAGTGGTTCCCAAAATATTTTTGTCCTATATAAATCACCTGAATTAAGAGACCACCTGTCATATGTGATGCTATTTGCTCCTTACCTTGGACGGTCTCTTAAAACAGGTTAGACTGTATCTACATAAGAGTGGTTAAAGGATTGAGCTTTAAACCATCTAGTCGCCTACCTCTCCTCGGCACATGGTCGAGCATCGCTGTAACCTAAATGGCTATGTTAGAAAGTTTCCAAGTTAGCTTGCGAGAGGCCAATGATCTTGTCCACAGTATATTTGTTACCGGTTTCTCTCCTTTACCAATATCAAATTGGCCGCCCATATGACTGATGCATTCTCGAATGTGTCGTAAAGACAAAACAAAACCCACAGGAAACGAATGCGAACCCCATTTGGATGGGATTTGCAGCCTTTTTCATTAAGAATCTTTCGACAAAAAACACCTGCAAGTGCATATAATTTCATATATATTTTGTGACAAATTATAAATCTTAATCAATAATTATAGTTTATATCTGATTTATATGATTTCTATAAAATTATATTTCACTACAAGTGATCAACTTTCTCAAAATGAACGAAATTGCTCATTGCTGTTTGTAACCTTTAACTTTTTATAACTATTTACTTACTTACTTGTAGTTAAACGCCTTGATAAAAGGTGCATTTTCCGGGAAAACAAATCCTAAGCCGGCCAGGTTGAAGACCTCGTCTGCTATTTCGTAAGCGTCACATTCTTTCAACATCGCATAGTCCAACTGGGAAACGTCGGTCATGAAGGCATATTTTCCCGTTTTCACTAGTTCTAAAGATTTTTCTGCAGTTTTCACAACTGGCATGTCTGACATCCTCTTCCAAACATTCTGGTATTCAACTGATTTACTATTCTGTCACAAAAAGTGAAGGTAAATCTAATTCACTTAATACTATAATTGACATTATCTCAAAATTTCACAGACCCGTCGGTAACTCAAAAAATTAAATTTCAAGATGGGGTCGTTACAATATACAGTGTATACACAACGCCTATATGTTACAATTGTTGCAATACTATTTAGCTTTTACGCCGCTTTCATCGGATCTGGGGCCCGTTTCATCAAAGGTCGTAAGTCTATACGTAACGGATTTTTGGCGTAAGTTACGTGAAAATTTACGACCTTTGATGAAACGGGCTCCTGTTCCATAATAGCTCTACATAAATTGAATGTTAATATTTGATATTTGACCACCTGTCTAACAAGGGAAAGGAACGGCATTTGTGCCATTTTCTCTGTTATGAAACTGTAGTTGTTGTTACACAATGATTGAACGAGTCACTACATGGCATTTACCAATTATGAAACAGCACCTGGTAAACTACAATTTGTTTTTACGCATTTTAAAAACAACCATTGTCTATCTTTGTAGAATGATATTAGGACATCCAACTTTCGCAAAAACGTTATTCAAATCCACTATTAACCAATCCATTCATCTTTATCCTTTGAGATCTGACGGCAATTTCTAAAATCATACTTGAGAACACAGGCCACCAAGGGACTGCAGTGGTGCATAGGATGTCCCTTAACTATTCCTCTCGAGCTTATTACGGCCATATCTAGAACTGATTTTTGAAATAGATGAGAGAAACACGTGCTCAACGTACTCACATGTACCGTAGAGATCGTAGGGTTTTAACTTTTGTCAAAAGATTTTTTTCCAGAATTGATGTTCATGAATCTCAATTTATTGCTGGAAGACTGATCCCATATCCGTTAATAAACTATGTACTAAGGAGGAATAGAACTCTTCGATAACTTATCATGTTCTTTAAGTAAAATAGTAAAGGTCAATCAAACGCTTGCACAAACAATACCTTGAATAAAGAATGTAAACTGGTACCAGTTTTCACCAGCGGCTTAATTTGCGTATTTTCAGCAAGGTCTAGGAGACTATTTATAGGCCTCTTGGTAATAGTGACCGTCAAGACTGCTGCTAAGTTCGCTGTGTAGGATGACAGAAGAACAATGGTAAACACCCACCATACTCCCAAGACGCATCTACTAGACACTGCACGTGGGAAAGGAGGCCCACCTATAGAAGACGAATAAGATATATAAAATGTTTATGCGTGAGTGCGTGCCTGTGTGTTTGGGTGTGCGTATACGTGTTTGTATGTGTTTGACAAGCTTTCAGTTTGTTACTTTAACACCTTGTCGATAATTATCAGTTTCAACACAGGGCGTCGTTCAGCTGATTAAGCTATACAACTTTTCACCCATTCCAATCATTGACATGAAACCATGAAATTTTACTGGCTCATCCGATGGATGAAAATATAAGGTAACGAACAGTGATGGATCTCATAATTCCTATAAAGGAGACATTTAAAGATTTGGGCAAACATGGACCCCTGGACACACCAAAAGTGGGATCAAGTGCCTGGAAGGAGTAATCATCCCCTGTTGACCAGTCGCACCCACCGTGAGCGTTGAGAAAAACTAGTTATTTTAAAGCGAAGTATTGAGCTCTCGTTCCTCCGACTTTGAGACGAGTACCTTCCGTCGTATTTCAATTTTAACAACGGCTTCAATTCTTATGTCAGTAGCCACAAATGAAATAGAGATATGTACATTTCTAAATCAGAACAAATATTAAAAAGAAGCTGGAAAATATGCATATACTTTAAAAGAAAACACAAATACCTTCTTCAACAAATGCTGCGTAGATCATCCAAAGACATCCAAGAAAAGTTTCTTGTGTCGCGAACTCGCTTTCACTTTCAATGTTATGGGCGCTGTATGGACTCTTCTTGTTGATGATAAACAACACACATCCAACTATAACAATAGCGACAGACAAACATCCCCAAACTGCGGGTGAAAACGGCAAGAACATGTGAAACATATTCTCCGTGTCAGATGTTGGTTTCTTCATTATTATTCCGACGCCATCTTCCATTATCGGTACTGAGAAATCTATAACTGCTTCTCGTAATGATGTGATTGTAAACGGAGCAATGGACATATCAGCTTCCTGAAAAAAGGTTCAATATGAATTAAATTTATCAATTTTTGTGCAATTGAATTAATTGGTTTCCAAAAATTGCCATACCATCTATTCTAAGAGAGACAACTATTATAACTATTCAGACAACAACACGGAGTTTGTGGCGAGTACTATTCTTGAAGAAAGAATGAATATATGACAGCTTGATAAAAACCAGTGTAGATACTTCTGATTGCAACACAGAATCTATTAATGAACTTAGTCCACGACAAAAGGAACTTACTGTCGTTAATTTCAGAAAATTTATCTCAAAAGGGAAATAACAAGGTACGACTTCATATTGCATAAGAGAATATTCCCTCTAGATAAAAAATCTAATACCACTGTTACCTACTTTTGAATCAGTTTTGATAGTGACATTAAAACTGAAAATAGATTGTTGTTATTACTCACAGAAAAGAACAAACAAAAAAATAAAAATAATAGGAAAGAGGAAACATTTAGAAAATACATGGGTCACAGATTACAATCAAAATTTTTATGTCAAAATTATGCATTATAAAATAACATATACGGAACTTCCGAGAAATGCTTCCGCTTCAAATTTCATGAGAAAATTTCAAAATTAAATTTAGAGTTAAGTCCATTATATCGCTTATACAAACAAATGAAATACATGAACTCCGTTCGGATATTTCGTCTCCAGCACATTGTGTCATTTCAACACTGTTTGTCTCGAAATGGAATAATTCACTCTGCATCGATGGAATGACATTAATGAAAGTTGTGGTAATAAAAAGTAAAAGAAAACAAAACACAAAAAAGAAAAAATGCATCAAAAGAAAAGGCAATGATTTTTTTTTTTTATCATTATAGGTAGTGACATACGACAGTGTTACCATGAATGGCTCTATGAAGTGACGTTAAATCAAGTCGACGCATAAAAGAGGACAAATGATTTGCTTATTTTATTAGCATCAGTTATTGTGTACAAGAGACTGAGACTTAACACATTTTCAAACTTTGGGCTTGACAAATGAAGTCCCGTATTGCAGCAAATATTAATCGTAAATGTTTGAGTGAACATAAAGTTTTATAGTTCTTAAAAACAACATGACAAACGATACCTCAAAAAGTCAAACTGAAAAGGCAAGTTGTCCTTACCCCGCGTATTACCATGCCAACCATTCCATTCCATGATCCATTTTCAGCCGGTGCACCGTACAAGCCGTCTGGGGGTTCAATAACCTTGTACCTGTCCCGGGGGAAGAAAATCAATATTGCACGTGATATTGATATTTGATTTGATACCAGTAAACACATGGATGTCGACATATTAAATGTATGTTTCGCATGAAATTATTCGATTACGTACATGCAACAGTTATATCTTATATGAACTTCACATTTATTCATGCAGTGTCATAAAAATGTCAGGTCATTATACCTAAAATTGAAACTCCTGGCCAATTCATCCAGAATGTCAAAACAGAAGCCGGTGTAGGAAAATGATCCGTTCCCTTCTTCTACTTTCACATCAAATGGCATGGCCTAAAAAGACAGACACACTGGCTAGTTTATTGAAAATATTCCCAAAATAACCAATTTGTAAAAATAATGAACATCAAGAAATATTTTCTTATCTGTCTTGTAAAATATGTGAATTGTTGCATGAATATATATTTTTTTTCTTGGTAGCTTTTTATTTTGTAAATACGTAGGTGGCTTATACTCGTACGTCAACTGTACAAAAGTAAATTTTCAAAGTCATCACAATCATTTTTATACGAGCAATGACTCGTCATGTGGGTAAATTCTTTTAGATTTGTGTATCGCAAATCTAAGTTGAGTAAGGGTCATGTAAATAAATATATCTATATAAAAAAGTCGACAGTAGAAGATACCAAGGGGGCAATCAATAATTCAAAAGTCCAAAAGCAGACGAAACCATAGCCAAATAAAAAAGAGACAACACAAACAGCTATCAACACAAGTCGTGAGGATGTGTAAAACCTAAAAATAGAGTACCACTAACCCCACCAAAAACCAGGGGTGAGTTCAGATGCTCTGGAAGGGATAACAACTCCTGCTCCGCGCGCGGCACCCGACCTGTCACTATATTTCAAATCCGAGAAAATGTTTAATCCGGTAATAAAGAATACATCTATCTAGTCTAATCATAAGACTGCACATATTGACTAAAAATTCGTTACAAAAATTACCGAGTTTTAAAATTCATGAAGAAAATTATAGCTTATGCAGCTGACTACATCTAATCCAAATCTGTCTAAATAGTTATATTACCATTCTTGTGACGACAGTCAATGTCTTGTTTTTGAAATCGATTCGCGTATTTGGAAAAAATTGGGATCTGTCTTTCCTTAATCCATGTTTTTTGTCCCACGTTCCAACGCGCTGTAGAGATTCTTTGTTTAGGTCATATGCGCTGCATAGGTGGTATATTCTATTGACGTCACGTTGACTTGAAAACCAATCGTAAATATGACTCTGATCCTCCAGTAAAATCTGAAAAATATTTTGGTCGGTATATGTTACCAGAATTGCAGATCAGAATTTTGCAGTCATCTCGATAGTGGTCATTCATGGTATATTTAACTTTTTTTATTATTATTATTAACCTTGGTAATATTTTGAGCTATCAATCTCTTATTCAGTAAATTGCATTTGCCAAATAATTATAGGTTTAACACACTCTGAAATTAAATGTTCTAATATCTTCCCCTAAAATATAGAAAAATAGGAAAATTCGTCAAGCTTAGCTTACTATAACGCTATTAGTATGGATTACAGATGAGAAAATAATAATGCAATGAAGAGTTGTCTTTCTTGTCACAAATCTCAAATGCATCATCATATCTGTAATGGTATTTTGTACATTCTTACTTCAATGAACGCGCATTTGTCTAATATAATATTGACACTCAAGATATAAACTGAATACCTCTCATCAATGATTTACTTATGGACATAACATATAAATATATTGCAGTTTACTTGATTTGTGCGGGTCTGCCATGGCTCAGTAATCGGTGTGTCCACCTTCTGACCTTTGGTCTTGGGTTCGAATCCACGAAGCGATACGTTTGGCTGCCCTACCATTCGGATGAGACATTTAATGACGAAGTCAGGTTGCGGCACGTGAAACAACCCTCGTGCCGAGAGTAAAGGCTAATTTTGACGTTCAATAGCATACTTTGACGTCTCTACATTGGTGAAAGATCCTTGATTGGGTCGTTTAACAGAAGTACAACCAACTAAATTTGTGGATTTCTTTATATTTCATGTAGAATTCTGTATATTCATGTATATTACCTTCTGTAACATCGCGTTTAAAATCTGGTCATTGTTTTCAGGTAATGTGTCGGTACAGGCTGATACGTTTGTCAGATCGAGGCCAGTCTCTTCTGATTTAATAATTGCTCTTTGCAATAGAGTGATAGTGGATTCAAGGAGTGTAGCAGCAAACTGCAAAATAATACAAATTGGCTGTATAAACATGTCACATAAAATAACAGATCAACTTCCTAGAATATAAACGGCTGATATAAATTAAAATAAAATCTTAATTTTTTTTTTTTTTATAAAAAATATTGAAATTCAGTTCAAACCCCTTTGTCTATGTCAGTTCGCCTCCGAAGAGCACATTTGTGTCCACAGTGAAGAAGATAAAATTAAATTCTGTAACTATATTAGATTACATACTTTTACTCACGGATGTATTAGATTTGGAGCAGACATGTTCTTGATCCGAGGCTTCTGATATAAATGGCTGAATGAGCAGTACGTTTGAATTTTGAATCACAGTGGTCTCCAAATCGATGTCCAATTCACTTAACT
>JACSZP010019159.1:0-14981 GCA_016161895.1 Pinna nobilis
GTCATTTGATTGGTTGGTTGTATTCTTGTTGCTAATACTCTGTCATTTGATTGGTTGGTTGTATTCTTGTTGCTAATACTCTGTCATTTGATTGGTTGGTTGTATTCTTGTTTAACGTTCATCTCAAGAATCTTTCACTTGTTTGGAGATGTCACCATATGCTTGATAAGGCACCCAGTCATTAGTGTCCTATCCAGAAGACAGGGAAATCTAACCACAGTGGAGATTCGACCACAGATCCTTAAAATTAGTTGGTAAACAACCTGACCACTGAGCCATGGCTGCCTTCTGTTGTTTAGAGTGAAAGTTGCTGGTCAAATGTGGTCCCATCTTTGAAAGCCAAGGTTTCTATTTGTATCCCTTATCTCCACCTTTGGGGATTTAACCCGGTTCAAAATTCCTCTCGTTTCTTGCTATAGAAATTCATAGCAGCCAATCAGATTTTGTGTTATAAGTTGTTGCAGTGATCATTTCTTTGGCACATGCTGTTAGGATCAACATAGCTTTATTGAAAATTCTATCCTACCGCTTCAGTGTAACGCTATATTTGATTGGTGGTTAAAAATTTATTTCAAGTTCTATAACTCTGGTAAGCCGCTAGGGGAAAATATAGGAAGTTTTAAACCGGGCTAAGTCCGCCAAGATGGAGATTAGGGAAACAAATTGGAACCTTGGCTCGTGAAGATGATGTGGCCCTAAAACCTGAGGCCTTGTGTTTCAATAGGTGTTAGCATTAAGCTACCTCACTGCCTGATACGGCCCTGAGTGCTGAGCATATGTCTGTCTGCAGCCTTCATCACAGGCATCTGTCAATTTGTCCATACACCAACAGTTTCTATTCATTGTCAGAGGGTGCTCATATTGAAATGTAATTTGGCGTAGTGTACATCATGAGAATGTCTAGGTCTGTAATTATTATTTGGTTGTATTTAAGCAATTTTTTGACAGTAAATCCCCTTGAACTTAGAAATTGCTAAATAATTCACAATTCCTGTTTAGCATCTCTGTAACAGGTGCACATTTTGAAATGAAATTTGACCAACAGATACATAATGAGAATGTATAGGTCAAGTTTTGATATGGTTGCCATAAAAAGAATTTGACAGAGCCCCTTAAAAATGACCAATAATTGATTTTCCATTTCTAAGATTTTTTTTTATTATTATTATTATTTTTTTTTTTATTTTTCTTCCATCTACATTTTTGAATAGTTTTAAATGATTTGTCTTTGCGTTATTGATCAGAAACTTATTTATGAATTGTCTACTTTTTCCTTTGATATCTTTGAGGGTTTGCAGTACTAAAGAATCTCAATATTCATACCATTGTTGTGACTGGCTTAAATTGGTCTGATTAGTAAGGTCACAGGTTTGTCACCTAAGTGAGGTTGACATAGCCTAGTGATAGACAGTTTTATTTTTGAGGTGGTCCCCTAAGTGAGATAGATGATCAGTTTTATTTTTGAGGTGGTCCCCTAAGTGAGATAGATGATCTTTAGTTAAGGTTTCACTGTAGTTTTATCTCACAAATACAATGTATATGTACTCTAAAACTTTATAGAAAAATGGATGAAAGATAGAGAGATTGGCAGAGATACTACAGCAAAAATGTTTTAATCAATTAATTCACTGACACATACTGTAAATCCAGAAATCATCGCAAAATTATATTTTGGCGAACCAGTAGTTTTGCAGTTAATCGCGATACAATATTTTCGCTTGTGTGTATGTTAATGTGATACTTTATATTGTATACTCTCTAATGTTTGGTTAGTATACTTAGTGACAACTTTTTTTTTGTGAGTAAGTGCTCTGGCGTAAATACGCGAATATAAAATTCTCGTTAATATTCAGTAGTAGATCTATAATTCAAACCAATGTGCAGTTCTTGCATGCCATGCTTGTTTTGCTTGAGGATGCCAGGTAAGCTATATAGGCCTTTATTGTTATTGGGTATCTGTCTCATCACATCATAAATCTATATGAAACATGTAGTTGATATCATTATCCTTGTGCCTTCTGGTGTGTGTATGAAATTTATTCTCAGTCCATACACTGTGTATAACGGATTTGCTATTTTCTATCTGGTTCGTTTATGAGCTACAGTTTGACAAACAGGGAAACAGAAATATATGTCGAGCATTTCAAGTATGTCGCCTCTGTTAAGTTTTTAATGTTTTTGGCATCAATCACAGAACTCTAGGATGATGTGTAGAATCGGCCACTTCTCTCTTGATCACAATCACTCTCATGGGCGCAGTTAGCAAACCTTACATCATTCTAAGAAGTGTGAAAATATCTCCGCAATTTGAATTTATGTTTCTTGTAGGTGTTCAAATCGTCTTTCTCTCCTCGGTCTCAAATGGATAGACCAGTAAGGTCAAATTTTGCGAGTATTGATCGTTTTTTATGAGTCGTTTTTTACTTCTTGTTGTTGTTTGTATTGTATTAATTGACAAATGGAATGTTATCAAGATGCATCGCGTTGTGTCCCTGTATATTTACATGTACATTGTACATGATGTAGTACTACAAGAGCACTTTGGCCCGTTCATATTAATCAAAGCTTACTTAGGGAATAGGTTTGCAATTATTTGATCGCGTCAGACTGTGTGATGTCTACTGGAGGTCAATTTTTATTTAATTGTCATGGTTTTAAAAAGAAATCTAATTGTCATGTATACACATACCACAGGGGAAGTATTCTTAATTATGTACAACATCTAACGTTTTGTTTTTTTTTCTGTGTTGCAAATGAAAATTAAGTTGGAGGAAAATAGTGTTGTGTATCTTACTCATGAATACTCTGTACTATTGTGTTTGTATCGGCCAATTTGTTGACTTTGGGCTGTTGTCTACCCACGGTGCTTGATCTTTAAGTAATTGTTCAGTGGATCATTTGATTGTGTTAGATGTTCCGTTTTCCTGTCATCTAATTCTTGATAATGGAATTCGAGCCAAATAAAGGATGATAATTTTTCCGGGAAATCAAATTTTTACATATCATCATTCCACAACTAACATGTATGCAGTGCAGATTTTCAGGTAATTTGTTCTTTATATCCGTATTTACAGTTTTCTTCCTTTTTTTTCCCTTTCTTTCTTTTTTTCTTGTGTTTAAGTTGTTATGACTTTCCTAATTTATTTGTCTTTAGTGTTTTACAGTATTTTAACAGTTGTTTCTATGTAGCAATTGTGCCATGCCCGTTAATTTTGTTCACATTTCAAACATCATCTATGTGGATCCACCATAGAATATCGTTCCCAAGGGGATGTGTTGGGGCATTTTTATTGGTTCAAGGTGTGTTATTGAATTTATGATTCGAGTTTTTCCAGGGCATTGATTTCATGTAACTAAATACCCCAAATGTCTCCACTTAAACAAATAATAGTTAGGGCAACAATATTACTGGCTGAAATTATACTCTAATCAATCAGTTTTTAGACAGATAATGTTGAGCCTACTTTATACAATATTAGATACAAGTGTAGATTGGTTGATACATTTGGTTTTTGGTCTGTCAGTTTGTTTGAAAAACAGTAAGCATGACTTTGCTTTAATGGTTAGAAACAGGTGTTATATTCATGCAGTATCAGCAGTCCTTATGATGAGGCCACAGTGGCCTAGTGGTTAGTGTGTTTACCTTCTGATCTTGAGGTCATGGGTTCAAATCCAAGCCATGCTGCGGTTGGCTGTCCCTGTATTTTGGATGAGACAGTAAAATCTAAGGTCCTATGTCACAGTAGGTGCTGTCAGTTAAAAAACCCTCACTGCCAAACATAGATAGACAAAACTTATCTCCCTTCACTGGCACATGGTGACGTCTCCATATAAATGAAAGATTCTTGAGTGGGACATTAAACAAGCAATAACCAACCAACTTTTGAGGAGAATTTGGCACCAAAACTTTTGACCTTATGACCATTCTCTTACTTGACATGTAAAATGTACTGTTCCTGTATGCTGTTGTACAGGGACATCAGTGCTTTATAGACAGACGTCAAGGCTCTACAGTAAAATGTCCATCTTCAGACCTTGATATTATGGGTTCAAACCTCAGCAGGGGTGACTAGCTTTACCTGGCCTTCAGATGACATACTGTAAATCCAGTTTTATTCGAGTTGATTTTGTTTTCACGTGAATATGCGATAGCAGTTACTTGCGAAAATAAGTTCTCGCTAAATATACTAACCTTAAATTAACATGCACCATACAGCATAACACACTATACTTAACCTGCACATGCGAGAACATGTAGTGTCGCGAATAATTACATAGCAACCGAAATTTCTGGGTCTACAGTAATGAAATTGAGGTCTCCTGCTTCAGGTGTGGGTGTCAGCATGTTAGAAACGCCTTATAGCTCCATAACCCTAGCTACCAAGTATAGTTTAAAATCTGAAGCCTTCACCTGCATTTGATGACATCTCGACACGAGTGAAAGATTCCTGAGTGGGACATTAACCAACATCTGATGTCTGGTCCTGCAGAAGGCATCAACATGTAAAAGAAATCAACTTGCTCAATGGACATAAGTGCAGAGCATAGGCCAGATTTGTCACCCTTCACTGGCAAATTATGACATCTCCATATAACTGAAAGATTCTTGAGTTGAACATTAAAAAAGCAATACAGCCAACATCTGTGGACACACAATCAAGGCATCCCACGTGGGCCTGACCAGTCATGTCAGTGTTAATCAAGTCTGGTAATTATTTGTTTTCTTCTGTCCCAGTATTGATTTCCGGTCAGAATTAGAAGTTATGAATTGAGTGTTTATGCAACATTACTGCCATGTCTGCAGCACTCTTTACCCTCATTAACTTTATTAGTGTCCAGTGTATTGTGATATATACATGCCTATAGAAATATAGTAGAAGCCGTCATGAGAGACTGCCTTACCTCAATGTTTAAAATGTTGCCAGTCTGATTCTGAGGTCATGGGTTCAAATCCATGCTGTGCTTTGGTTGGTATCCCAGTCCTTCAGACTCTCCCTGCTCTACAGCCATAAGTGCTGAGCATAGACAAAATTTGTCTCCTTTCACTGGTGATGTTTCTATACACTGTGCTAATATGAAAGTGAAAGATTCTTGAGTGGGACAATAAACAACAACAGAACCTATAAACATTACCTGTCTTTTAGATGAGACAATTAAAACCAATTTTCCATGTCACAGTAGATGGTACTGCTGTTTTATTGTGTGACGTCCCACATAAGAATCTTTCATGTATGTGGAGATGGCAATGAATGCTGAGTGGCTTCAAATTTTCGCCTATGCTGGGCAATTATGGCCATCTTGCAATTAAGGATCTTTAATATGTCAACACCAACTGTGATACGGGAACTGGCTTTTTATGGTCTCATCTGAAGGACAGATAAAACCAGCAACCTGTGCATAGTAGACTCAAAACCCAGACCTAACGAGGAGAAGGCAAATACACATTGGAGCCATGTCAGCAGTAGATATGGACATGTTTGGGGTCTCTCATTGCTGTCAATTGGCCATAAGCAGAAAGTACCTGGTAAAAGTCAAATTTTGAAGCCCTGCATGAGCATTGGAAGTCCTCTTATTAGTGAAAGAGTGGTACATTTAGCAATAACATTTTTGATGGCCTTTACTGTGAGGTTGACTTTCAGCAATGTTCTTTCGTGTATATATACACATGTGCGTGTATGTGCAGACACATAATCCTACACATGTCTTGGTAACTGTACTCCATCGATGCTGCCATTCAGTATTGATGAATAGCATTTACTGAAATATTTAGTAACTAAGATGAATTAAGATCAAATTTGCCATTGGATTCTCCCACTGGAGATCACAACTAATTGGAAAAGCTCGTCAGTTTGGGCTTGTTTCCAGTTATGATTCCGAGTGATAGACATAGTTTTATGATATTTTTTTTTAATACATCCATTTCTTTCTTAATTATGATTTGTAAGCTTTTCATATTATCAGTTTCAACTCTTTTTTTTTTGTCAACTTTGTGATGAGTTTTGACAGGAAAATTGATTTGTGCAATTTTCTGTAACTTAATGCATTACAGACCATCTCATTCCCATATCATTGCATGGAAACTTGAGTTAAATTTGCAGTGAGCTTTTATTCTATATCAGGAGAGAGAGAGAGACAGAGAGAGAGAGAGTGTGTCAAAAGCTTTGCTATTAGACAAACAATTTTTTATCTTTTGATAGTAAGTATGCTCTAGGTAAGATGAAATAATGCTTGTGAAATTCAATAAAACATTTAGATCTGCCAATGCAGTTTTAAAATCCTTGCCCTATTTAGACAGGTTTAACCTACAGAGGTTTTTATGACATTATATTTACTATGTAAAAGTTAAAAGATACAAATTAAAGGATTCTGTTTCCTGTTCTCATTCAAATTGTGAATTTGATCCTTCATTTGGCATTTTTTGAATTATGTAAAATTTTATGGTAGCACTAGTTTATCATCTATATGGAATACATTGTCTATGTGCAGGGAGTGTTAACCATCATGTAGAAGTGAGGTTTTTGACTCCATTGTACAGTGTATAACATGAGTCCACAAGGTCATGGGTCCAAGCCTTATTTTGAGATGATTACATTATCTTATCCTTCAGATGAGACATTTAAAGCTATTGTCCTTTGTCACAGTAGATATTAGCATGTCAAAGAACCTTTGCTGCTCAATGGCCTAAAGTGCTGAGTTGTGTCCAAAATTTAAAGCAACCAATTTTTTTTTTATGTTACCATATACTTGAGAGATGCATGGATAGGACGTTGAGCAACAACTGTCAGAAGTACAAATGCTAATTTCTCAGAAAGACTTTTACCTGTGTGTCATTGTGTCAAACATACTTTTATAAGACTAGTGCAATTTCTGCATTGAAAATATAGTCTAACCTGCCTTAGTGACCCACTGAAGTAAAGGACTATCTATCTAATGTGACCTGATTCAACATTTCACAAAATGTTGGTTTTTTTCCTTTATAAATCACCTGAATTAAGAGACTACCTGCCATATGTGACCCTTTTTGCTCCTTCCCTTGGATGGTCACTTAAAACAGGTTAGACTGTACATTTGGACTCGGGCTTCCGTGGCCGAGTGGTTAGCGTGTTCGACTTTGAATCGGAGGGTCCGGGGTTCGAATCCGCGTAGTGCCACTCCGCGGTTGGCCGTCCCTGTCTTTCGGATGATACAGTAAAAACGGATGTCCCGTGTCACAGTAGGTGTTTGCACGTTAAAGAACCCTCCCTGCTCTACGGCCATAAGTGCCGAGCATAGGCAAAATTTGTCGCCCTTCACCAGCACATGGTGACGTCTCCGTATGAGTGGAATATTCTTGAGCGGGACGTTAAACAACAATACAATAACAACAACATTTGGACTCATTTTTAATCCTGTGAAAAATAGAAAATTTAATTAAAAAAATCACATTAACACCATCATCAAATTAGAGTGTATATCTGATTAAATAATAAAAGAAAAATATGAACATATTATCTAGATATTCCGATTTAAATATGAAAATGCGACCCAACGATTTCACCTTCTTTTTGACATGCTCCCGTTGAGCTTGGCCTAATATTTCAGAAGAAGGTCATGTGACTGACCTATTTCCGACCTAATTTGCAAATTTGTATATCTATACACATGGAATGCTATTTTTCCCCAAAAGCAATGCCTAAATTTCATTTTCTTATATACCTGTTATTCATTATTCTTTCTTCATTTCAGAATCAACGATATTATTGTGAAGGTGAATGATGTTGACGTGTCAGACGCTACTCACTCCGAAGCTGTGGATGCCCTCAAACAAGCTGGAACAAAAGTGGTTCTTGTATGTATTAGTTCATGTCTACAGGAAAAATTGTGTTTACAGGGGACAAGCAAAAGTGGCCTTTGGCTTTGTACAGAGGTTCAGTTGGATTTCTTCAACATGCTCGTTTCTAAGATAAACCTTTAAACATAGGTGCCCTTCACACAATTATTAAACTTGCACAAGTAATTTGAAATGAATCTCCAAAAAGTTGGGGGGGTCTAAATTTAGTTGAGTGATTTTAAATGACCCCCCCCCCCCCAAAAAAAAAAGAAAAAAAAGCTCAATAAACTTTTATTACTCCAGTCATTTATTTAATTCATTGATAATGCTTTCAAAAGGTATTCATAACTATCTTAACCATGATTGAAGTCCTGTTTTGGTATTTGACCGGGCATAGGCTACATGTATTTCTCAATGACTAAATTTTTCAGTCTTATCCACAGAACAGAAAGAATCCATTTCCCTCCGTCTAGGCTCAAGCCTGTGATCCCCCATCTGAATTAAACATTTTACTGTAAAGTCACAACAATTTTTGTCGGTACGTCTGTCCATCTGTCTGTCCATGCGTCTGTCCGTCCGTCTGTCCATCCGTCTGTCCGTTAACTTTTTTTTCCTGAGCATAACTCTGAAACCGTGCAAGATAGATTCATGAAACTTCGTACACATCAAGACCATCACAAGGCGCAGTGCAGTGTCCAAGAATCGTAACTCTATCTGCAGTTTTTACTGAGCTATTGCCCTATGGTAAAAAAAATTTTCCCTTTGTCTGGAGCACACAAATTTGGTGTTTTCATTTTTTTGTCATTTTCCCTGTAACAAAAGTTGGGACGGGCGTATGATGTGCCTCAGAGAGGCTCTTGTCATGTATCTTCCAAACATTGCAGTCTTTAAATAAAACAATTAAAATATCTGTTTTTGTTACATTAAATTCAGAAAGTTATTATCAAGAACCTAAGGTGGGTTATCTGTAAATTTTGACATTTTCAGTGTCACTATCAGTTTGATACATGTCAAATTCTGATGACAAAATTAGATTATTACAATATTTCCACTTGTTTATCAGGCCTTATAGTTTTTCATATTTAATCTATGGCAGATGGCTTGGCACAGCTTCAGCTGTTTTTCTATTAATGTCAGAAATTTAAACTAGATAATTTTTTCTAATACACTAAAGAAATGTCTAATGGTTTTATTGATTTTTTAACATTGGGAGAGAGAGAGAGTAGTTATAAATTTTGCTATAAGGCTAACACATTTTTAAGAAAATCTTGGATTTACACTTAACTTTAATCTTAATCATAAAGATGTGGAGAGAATGAGTATGAATATATAATGTTTTTCCTCTCCCGATGAATTCATATCTTAAAACCGCAATAGAACTTTGTTGGCTATATTAACAAAATTATTCCCCCCCCCCCCCAGGGATAATTTGGTAAATATAAAGCATGTAAGAATCCTCCTTAGCATGTTTTGCTTGTATAGGGATAGAAATCATTGGACAGTCGGTCAAGAAAGCTACATGTATAGCCCCTACCAGCCAATGGTAAGCTGTAATTTTAATGCTTAGAGGTATTGGAATTACCAGGCCTGATCTTAAAAGAGGACCTTGACAGTATAATAACAATATTACATGTACTTATGTGTCAGACATTTTGACAGATATGCAACAATCATAATGTATTAAGGTTTCACCCTCCTTGTCGTTAGGCATTGATGAAGTACAGTCAAAACTTGGTATATCAAATTTTATTGGGACTTTTCTTCAAATAAACAGGTTTTCCAAAACAACATGGTTAAATTACATGTAGTAGTGTAGTGTTTTAGAAAGGAAATTAAAACCATTTCAAGTTAAGTGGAATTTCAGTATTAGTGGGTTCCACTGTGCTAAGCTTTACATACTGGATCCCTGATATCCCCTTGGGGATGCAGATTGCAATGCAGTTTTTTTTTCTTTTTTTGCTTTATGCTACTGTGCACACAACATTCTTATGATGGCAGCCATTTTTGTTTAGTTTGGAGAAGAGAACCTGGCAACAAATGTTCCTGGGAAGAGACCACCTGCCTTCATCATATTAATCTTTCAAATATTCTCAGGCGTTTAAGTGTGATTGGCTTTTCCAATCTGAAAGACAGAAAAGACCAGCTGCTATTTAGCTATGGGAACTTGAACCAATAACTTCATGATCTGAAGCCAAACATTCTATGATGGATCTAAAACCAGCTCTCTTACTATATTTGTATGTACATAACACAAGACTGAGATTATTGAGAACAACTTGGTGGTTGATATAAAAAAAAAAAGATTTTGCTGGTCATTCAGTCAGCATTTGAGGATAAAGTTTTGGGGTCATTAGGATGGGATGTCAAAAAGGTCATATCTCATAGTATGTGTCAGCATGTTCTCAGAATGAAGCATAGGCTTATATTTGAAGCCATTCACTATAATTTATTCAACGACGTAGACCTTATGTAATATGTTGATTTCATCCGAAGGGCAAGGAAAGCCACTTGTGTGTTGTGGATTCAAACCCATGACCTCATGATACAGAGGGCTAACATGCTAACCACTGAGCCACTGTGGCCTCCAAAATCAAAATTTATATTTAACCACATCAGTGCGTATTAAGACGTAATCTTATCTTATGATGTTGCGTAATTAATGTTGCAAAATATACATTCTAATGACGTATATACTCGTCATACGCATTTAGGAAAAGTTAACGTCATGACGGATATATCTGTCATATGCACTGAAGTGGTTAATGATGTACAATTTCTTGTTTTTGCAGTATGTCAAAAGGATAAGAGCACCGTTGGATCATGTTGTTGAAATGCAGCTAACAAAAGGAAACAAAGGTATGTCTATGTGCTTTCTAATTAACCCTTACACTGCAAACCACGAGAGACTGTTCTCAATCAAAAGAGAACATATCATTTTGACACTGGGGGATGAAAGGGTTAAAATCCAAACTTCAATGTGCTCTTGTTCTGTGCCGTTTCACACAGAGATCTTATGACCTACTGTATACAGGGAAAATTTTGCCCCCCTGTTTTATTTTTGCCCTTTTGCCGTCATTGTCAATGGGCCAATTCAAAACTGGGAGAATTCAAAAAAGTTATATTTGGAATTATTAACAAAATGGGTGAATTTAATGAAGCACAAAATTGTTTGCAAGTGCATTATGGTGGAATTGAAATGGGATGAAAACAACCCTGTATACAGTATGCCAGTAAGCAGTCAAATTTCAATCTTCAGAAATTGCAGACATAAGTTATTGACTTGCGTATAAGAAAATATAAAAGAAGATATAGGATTTGATCTTTCAGTAGGGTTTTATCAGATCTTCATGTGACATGGCACTGAAAAGGAGCACCTTGAAGATCATATTTAATCTACAGTGAAGCCTCGCTATTAAGACCACCCAAGTGACTGGGTAAAATTGGTCTGATTAGTGAAGTGGTCTTCTAAGTGAGAATGAAATAACTTGAGGAGTGATACACAGACTGAATTTTGATGGACTGTAGTGGTGTGATTAGTGAAGTGGTCTCCCTAAGTGAGGTGGTCTTTAGATGAGGTTTTGTTGTGATTGATCTAAATTTTTTCGGTAAACCACATCAGATTTTGAATTTAGATTTCTGTCTGTATATTAATTAGATTTATGACATATTTACATAAACATCTGAGCTATTGACACATTGATTTATTGATTCATTTTGTTTTTGTATAGTTAAGCAATTGATTATGCTTATTGTTGTTTCAAAGACTTAATTAATTACCATTTCAAGGACTGCCTAAATGTTGTAGTGAATAGAGTTTTTACATCATGTTGATAGCCTTAGGTTTGATTTTGCTCAGCAGCAAACCAAAGTTGTGAACAGATAGGAGGGGCTGCCATGGCTCAATCGTAAGCTTGTTCCCCTTCGTATCAGGAGGTTATGGGTTGGAATTCACCGCTCTACGGTTAGCTTAACCTGTTCTTTGTATGAGACAGTAAAAATAGAGGTCCTCTATCACTAGGTGTTGGCACATAAAGAACCCTCACTGCTTGATGGCCGTAATTGCTTATTTATAAAAGTTTAGGCTAAATTTATCGCCTTTTAACTGCACACACTGACGTTTCTGTATAAGTAAAAGATTCTTGAGTGGGATGTTTAAACAAAGACTCAACCAACCAACGAATCATATCCTTTAGATTAGAAAGTATATACCAAGGTCCCATGTCACAGTGGCCGAGTAGGTATCAGACTGTTAGAGATCCCTCACTACCCAGTGGCCTTCAGTGCCAAGGATAGGACAAATTCAGACACTTTATTTAATGACAAGTCCATAGAAGTGAAAGATTCTAGAATGGGACGTTAAACAACAACACAACAACCAGGATGTCTGCGTCATTTGTAGAACTGTGTATGTTCGTCAGTTGCTGGCTTTTATTTGCTTCCAACGTGAATCAAGCTGTTGTTTCAGTAGACAGATTGTCTTGTGTGTCTGTATCTTTTTGTAGCATCTCGTCCTCAGAGGAGAAGCTTTCTAATTTGGAGATAGTATTTCTTTTTCATTCAATAAATTTGGGTCATATCTAATAAAAAGTGCACTAGAGCTATTTACATGTATTTGGTTCACTAGCTGACTTTTATAGACTTTTGTATGTGTACTTACGATTTTGCTGGTAAAAATACAGTTTAACAGTTAGATTTGTACTACTGAAAACATGTTGTGAGCAGAAAGAGTTTTGTTTGCTGATCTCTCATAAACATGTATCTATAGCGATGACTTTATGCAAATAAAGATTGTAAGAGAGTTTTATAACATATATACAAAGTTTTTAGCTATCCTCTAAGGTAGAAGTTCCTAACAATCTGCATTATACTGATTTATAAAATTTATAGATTAGGTCTATGACACCAAACCTCACAAGATAGTCCTCTCCCCTGGTACTACCTCACTATATCAGTTAACCACACACTATCTACATTACCCCCACTCAATTTTTCACTACCCCCACTCTGTTTTTTCTCTCCAGCCACCCAGTTTTATTTCCATATCGAACAATTAATGACCAAGTAAAAGTGATTGATTCACAACTTAATTTCCATATAGATATTACTAATAATATATCTCCATTGGTAGCCATACTCTTAACTACAGTATGGTGCAATTTACTTGTACGTTTTCTCCACTGTAGCTTTAATGCACACATAAGAATCCCCAATGGTATCCAAAATTTCCAGGGAGAACATGGGACAACAAAAAATTATCTTTGTAATCAGGTGGGCTTTATATACAAGTGGTTGCTAAAGCAGGTTTTACTATAGTTTCAAAGAACCGACTGTTCTGATAGGACTCCGTTTGTATTGTAGGACTGGGCTTTAGCATTGCCGGTGGCATTGGTAACCAACATATTCCAGGAGACAACGGCATATTTGTCACCAAAGTTATCGAAGGCGGTGCAGCAGAGTTGGACGGGCGACTGGCAGTCGGAGACAAACTCCTCGCAGTAAGTTACATTCACAGAGTACAAACAATGTTGAATATTGCTCTTCCTGTGAACAAAAGCTGACATTGTATAGCTCAGGGTTACATTCACAGAGTACAAACAATGTTGAATATTGCTCTTCCTGTGAACAAACGCTGACATTGTATAGCTCAGGGTTACATTCACAGAGTACAAACAATGTTGAATATTGCACTTCCTATGAACAAACGCTGACATTGTATAGCTCAGGGGCCTTTTTCAAAAGAAAACTTACTATTAAAACAACTTTAAATTGTACCTGAGCAGTTTTTCAGTTTATCATATTTTGTACATTTTACTATAAAATTTATCAATTTTTATAAATCAGATTTCCTTTATATTATTTGAATTAAAGTTATAATTTGTCAATTAATGAATATGAAATGTTCATGCACTTATGACTTTCATAAGATTTTTATCGCTAGACTATTGTTTGACCGAGGCATTTTTGATTCCCCCAAAATTGGAGAATTGGGGGCATATTGTTTTTGTCCTATCCGTTTGTTCGTCTGTTTGTCTGCAAAATCTTTAACCTTGGTCATAACTTTTGAATAATGAATAAGTGATCAGGTTTTCATGTTTCACCTGTGTAGGCCTATTTGTTGTAACAAGATCTTTCAATGGATACCAAAATTTTTGACCTTGTGACCTTGACCTGCTTTAAAAAAATCTTTAACCTGGACTATATCTTTCGAACTAAAAGGGATGTTTATACTGCAAAATTACTTTGCTGTCATACTAGGGCATCAGTTTTTCACAAACACATTTTGTTTAGTACTATAGTGTAGTTACATACAGGGGAAAAGTCCACAGATAGGAGCATCATTTGTGTTACATAGACACACTTCCTTTCTTGTTTTATCTTCAATTTCTAGTTTTAGATGTTATTTCTGAGATTATAAAAATGTTATTGAATCTAAATGCATGATCGATTTCAAACAGCAATTAAAATATCGTGTTTCTGACACAAGGTTTTGATGGCATGCATTATAAATCAATTGCTTCATTAAGATAAACTATCCCCCATTGGGTTAAGAATGAGTCACTTTTTGGGGAGTTGCATTGAATGTTGTATGCATTAACACCTTAAAAGAGTTTTGACATAAAGGCTCCGAGAGAATTGTTTTGTTAACACAGAATATTATATGACATCATATGCTTAGGAAATTGCCGACAGTAGTTTGTTAAATGGAATTCTTTTTTTGGTTTGATTAACTGTTATTTAATATTTTACTTCAAAATTTCTTCACGTACAGTGGAGTTGGTCTATAACGAAGTCAAAGGGGATTGACTTTTGACTTTGTTATAGACATCCTTCGTTTTAAGCATCAGAATTTACTACANNTAGACTGACTCTACCGTATATGAAGAAATCAGAAAAAGCTGGTGAAGGGCTTTAACTATTGACCTCTTCTCAGTGCTTTGGGCCACTGAGCAATTAGGGGCCCTGATACAGGACATCAGTTTTTAATGTCTCATCCAAATGGCCAAAATAACCAGTCAAAATGCATCTAGGACTTGAAACCACATCCTACAGGTGTTAAGTGGCATACTCTACTGCAGAGTTAGCTGGGTTCTCCATCAGCAGAATTAATTCCTGATTCATGTGATACAGTGAACCCTCTTTACAACGACCATGTTTGTCCCTCGGTGGTTTT
>JACSZP010019169.1:0-11218 GCA_016161895.1 Pinna nobilis
TACTACATAATTATGACAATTTTTCCTTACAAATCGAATTGAAATTAATGATTTCCTAGATAATTGTTTCACCTTTAATTAGAAAAAAATTAACTCAGACATCGACATCAGATTTAAATAGAAAGATGAATATGAGCCTGTAATATATGACAACGGGGGCATAAGTACACAATAGGGAGTGATTCTTAAAGATCATTTTAACAGTATTATAAAAGCACTTATTTCTATTTATTAAAGCACACAAATACGTTTTCCGCAGAAAATGAACAGAGAAAGAAAGTTATCATAAAATACATGTATTGATATATTTGAAAGGAAAAGTCACGTCAACTCACGTTTTGACTTCATAGATCGCCACCTATAAGTCGTAATATGTTGTTGTTCTTTTTGGTTGTTTTAATGTCTAACGTCCAACTCAAGAATCGCCGTCCCTGTCTTTTGGATGAGATAGTAGAAACCGGGTTCCAGTGTCACAGCAGGTGTCGGCACGTCCATGAACCCTCCCTGCTCCCTACGGCCATAAGTGCCTAGCATAAGCAAAATTTGTCGCCCTTCGCTGGCACACAATGTATAGAAATATATAAGTGAAAGACCCTTTAGGGGCACGTTAAACAACAATACAACCAACTTTTTTCCAAAATAAGAACAGCAATGACAACAATGGGAAAGTCTGATAGCACAATTTTACTGCATATAAAACTCCGGAGACAGTCTGGTCTCGGTTTATTCTTAGAGATTAATTAACCTACTGGATCTCGGTTTATACTGTCTCATCCGAAAGACAGGGGCGGCCATCCGTACCGTGGCTTTGACTCGAACCTCAGACCTCTCGATTCGAAGTCGAATATGCTAACCACTAGGGCATGACGGCCCTAACTAAACGAATGTCGTTTAGGAAGAGTGGGGATCTCTGAAGTGTTGTAATCTTTTTCATGTATCATTTTTCTGTCAGGTCTAATGGGAATGCCCATTCTATATAACGTACCCTTAGAGAATAGAACAATTAATATCCATATTAACCTTTGGTGTTTCTGGGGGGCAGTTAGGCTTTGCAAAACGTCTTTAATTATTAGGAAACGAAATTGAAGTGATGAGGTAGTGAAAATTTGTTTAAAAGTCTGATTAACATTCCTCTTGACTAAAAATTATCACTTTTCCGGGGTTGTAAGGTGTTTTGTCATTTTGCAATATGCACCTGGATCGTTGTTTGGAACAAATATACCGTTGCAGAAGAAAATTGAGCGATATATTCTGCTCTAATTGGCGCCAAAAGTGTTAACATTGGTTACATTTGTAATTACCCTGTTACATACGATATGGATAATAGGTGATAAAACTCTTTTGTAAGATATGGTGTCAGAATATCTTCTCACTAGAAGACATTTTACACTGATTAGAAGCGTTCATCTGAGAGCATCACCTGTTCTCGCAATATCTGTAAATATTCGTTATTTCCTAAGTATCGAGTTAACGGGGTTTTAATGAGAATCACGGCTCTATTGAAGTTATTTTAAAATCACAATCATGACTCCAATCGTATGTTTTATTTTCTGCAGGTCACTTCTCATGTTTATTTAAAATGTTCATTAATTAATAGGTGTTGGAATTCATTAAAACGTTCTATAATAAAAGATGCAGTCAGAAAGGTTAAGCAAATCGTTACAAGTTTAACAGGTACATATTTGTAATCTTTGTATAACCTTTAATTATGGGTGTTATCTAATTTAGATTTAAGGTATAAAACATACTTACGGTGCTGTTTTTGTTTTTGTTGTTGTTGTTGTCGTTTAAGATACCGCTCAGATATGTGTACTCATATGCTCACGTCATCAAATACCTGTGAAAGGGCTACAGATTTTAGCTTTTACCCGGAAGTTATGGCCAGTGAGCAATGAGGGGTATTTATGTGCAAACATCTACTGTGACCTGGGATGTGGTATCTTTTGTCTCACCATAAGCAAAGAGAAAAGCGTACGCATATTAAGATAGTAATGATGCGTTCTATTAAGCAAAGAAAAAATAAGGAGGAGGATAAGTCAGTAGCAAAGCCGCCATGACATTTAGTTTGTTCGAAATTCTTTGTAAAAATTTAACTGGATATCTTAAGGCGAATATGTTAATCACCGACTCTCCGTAACGGTATCAAACTGATGCAGGCTTCCAAATATCTTTACCCGATGCAGTAATGGAGTATTTTAAGTCATGATCAGTCCTTGAAATGGTACCTCAGTTTCCATTGTCTCATCGAAGGATAAAAAGGACGGTCATGCCGTATTTCCTGAGATTCAATGTCTCTACGCTGTGATCTGTATGCGACAATTACCACAGAGCCATGGCGGATCATTTGCAATAAAATAGAAGTCGTGAAAATGCAGATCTTCAGGTAGGTGGATGGATTTAATAATCCCGTCACATCGAATACGAAAACAATATTACATAAACACATAAAAAAAATCCTAAACACAATATCAAAAGTGCGCATCAGCTGGTAATACGTTCCAAATTGACGGATGTGACGTTTAATATTGTAAACAATTATTTACGCATGCGCCAATAAAACATATCTTTACATGAAAATGATGTTATTGTTACTGCCAGTTCTCAGAGTCTGATGTGATATAACTTACCATTCAACATTTTTCGAGACAATAAATTCTGACCTAAAGACTTTTGAAGGAACACTTAGTATTTTTATAATCATATCTAATAACAAACCTCCGGCATAAATAACACTTCAAAGGAACTTTATAGCAAATAATAGCACGTGCCTGTATAAAAGAACTCGTTTTACCCCCGAGAATGCATTAAAACTAAGTAATTTCACATTACATAATTATATGCAAATTCATTCGCTAACTAATACCAGAAAAGTTTTCCATAAGAAATAAGAAACTATGTTTTGAATTAATCATGAATTAATTTACCATTGGAGGGTTGGTTAACTTTCGAAACTAGGAATATACACGTAATCAAAGCAATTATTTTTATCCTTTAAAATGTTTTGAGAAATTGGACAAAAAATCAGACAATAAAGACCGTTCAAGACCATGCAGAATTCTCATCATCATCATCTTAAATCGATCAACCAAACAAACTACTTACTGAGGTATTTTAAATGTGAAACTGGCACTGTTACCAAAATTCATATTTGATATCTGCGGGAGAGAAGATTATTTTATAACCCTTCTTCTCAGCCCATATTTCCAGTAAATGTCAATTTTTTAACCGGGAAACTTGACCTTAACTAGCAAAATTTTGAACTTTGACTTTTCAAGTAAATATACATTATGTATGTATACTGGGTAATATGAGTTTGTGTGTGTTTGTAAGAGTAAAAAAACAAATTTAAGGAATATGGTTTTTATTATGTAGGAACGGAATGCAAACCTTTTTCAACATTTTATTAATCGTATTGGATTTGTTTATGTAGTTGGTGTTCTAGCAGTATTTCCCTCATGTCGAGTCGGTATGTACGATGTTTTCATATGCAGGGTAAAATATTTGAATTCCCATCCTTATGAAATAAAAATCACATATACCAAGGTTCCAATTGCCATATAAGATATAGGAACCAATATTCAAATTTGATGAATATTGGTGCACAAGTGAGTTTAGGTGCCACAGAGGAATAAGCCTCTTCAGATGAACCCAGGTAAGCACTATTAACATACCGAAGCAAATAGGCAAACTGCATCAAATGCGCGAAGTGAGGATCACCAAGTTGCAAAGGTACCTTTTTTGTAGCACAAAGATCTAACCACTCCCCTACGAAGACAGCATATACAGCCTGCATTCTATAGCAGGTCAGCAGGGAGATAAAGAACCGTTTATAATCTGTTGATGTAAACAGGGATTTTTGGAATTCGTTGCTCTTTCTTTAGTATAGTATGATATGAAAGAAAATCGATCTAGTGTCAAACATTTCTGAAATAATGAATTTACATCTGTCGCGCAGAAAGTGGCTAATTGCGATTTACTATCGAGTTTTCTTGACAAAATGAAACTCTGTTCCACAATCACAATACGGGCTGCAAATTGGATACACGCGAATATAAATTCAGTCAGTTTGTATTTCAAACCGGCGAGACATTTCTGTCAACGAATTAATGAAGAAATTGCCAGCAAAAATCAAATAAACAGTTTGTACTGACTTGATATTTAAGGTCTAATCTAATACTTCAGAAAAGGAGGCTTCTCCAGCCCGAATGAATGAAAGTCTAACCAGTGCATTTCTTTTGATTTGATTTTGCCAAATAAATATCAATGAATACTTCTGTAATTGTGACGAATGAAATGTTATAATCAAAGATACTATATCATTAATCCTCGAGTCGGAGATATACTAAGGAAATGGACTACATACAAACAAGGGGCCTCCGTGGCCGAGTGGTTAGCGTGTTCGACTTCGAGCCGAGGGGTCCGGGGTTCGATTTCCGCAGCGCCATTCCGCAGTTGGCCGTCCCTGTCTTTCGGATGAGACAGTATAACCCGAGGTCCCGTGTCACAGTAGGTGTTGGCACGTTAAAGAGCCCTCCCTGCTCTACGGCCAGCAGTGCCGAGCACAGGCAAAATTTGTCGCCCTTCACCGGCACACGGTGACGTCTCCATATGAGTATGAGTGAAATATTCTTGAGTGGGACGTTAAACAACAACGCAACAACAACAACTGTGAATAATTCTGGCGAGTAAATCGAACACGTCCACTGCTATTAATATACCGGGTAGTGTCACGTGATTTCAGGTAGTCGAACAGGTATATCGACATATTTTAGTATAAGCGGTCAGACAGTAGAACGGTTCAGATTGAGGTGGGGCTCGTTATATCATTACATGATATAATGGTCCGAATATAGCTCGTGGTAAGTTTTTAGTTTTAATAAGTGTTCTAGTTGAGGTGTTTACATCTGTTGTTTATTTCGATAGCTGATTCAATTTCGCGAATCGCTCATTTTGTTTAAATGCTCGTTATTTTCCCTTATTCCCAAAGTTTATTTCCTTTTTTTGTCATTATTTTAGACCCTTCTATGTTTGAGTTGTTCAGACCAGTTCCCTAGCTGTAGTTATAGGCTGCTTGGAATGAAACCCCGCTTGTGTTTGAATTGCGTACCCGTAGTGTGAGTGGTGCATGTTTGCGTTCATTTTGAACGTCCTATACAAGGTTACGTGTAGCTGAACTTTTCATAATGATACAGCATGTTATTTCAAATGAACTGTGTTGCCCATGCTGTTAAACGTATCATACTGCGTCGTTACTTGTATTTCCTACCCGACGTACTGAAGCTTAAAGCTGACGATACCAAATGAAACAATTTTACACATTAAAACCGGACTTGCTATAAGAAACTGAACTATATTATATACGATGTGTTCTACACCATAATTCCATACGTAAACTATATTTCTGTGAATTGTGGTTAAAGCTGACATATGTTGAAATGGGACGTGACGTCATCGGTGGTTTGTCTCATAAGTGACTGACTGCGCATGTGGATTTGTTTTAATTTGTGTGTTGATGTTTAGTAATTGTTTATTTATTGTATGTAAATGCATATACTTTCTTATTTTGTTTGTTTAGTTAAATAAATGTTGTATTGTTCAATTTGTGTTATTTGAAATATTGTCACCACTTTGGCAATCTCAAAGAACTCGTAACGCAACAGCAACAACCTTTTCATCGCTATTCGACAAATATCATTTTCGTTAACATAGACCTAGCAGTTGCTCATTCGCTCCGCGCTCGGAACTGGAAAATAAAGTTTTTAATCCTTTGGATAGAACCTTTGAATTCCAGATCCCTACCCTAAGATAGATGCTGTCATGCCCAGATTCAGGATTTTTTGTAAGCGGCGGGGTCGAACTTGTAGCAAGAGGAACAAATATAGTGCACATTCTAAAATCTGAAATCCTTTATCGCCATCATGTTTTTTATATGAGTGAAGTTTTCCATAAAGGGACTCAACAAAAAATAGAATTAGACGATATCGTAATGCAGTTACATCAGAATATGTCCTATCAATACTAGTTCTGTCCTGAGACCACTGGGGTTCCGTAGTTTGAGCATTTATTCCAGACACACATTAATCCTTATGGAGCAATTCCTCCATGTCCAATGGTCTAGAACCACCTTAACTAAGGTAAAACACTAAACAAATAAGCACAACGCAGGCAGAGATATTAAAAATATTTTGTCTTTTAAGAATAACTCGTCATAATTACTCAATTCTTCGATTTATCTCCCTTTATTTGACCATCAATATCGTAATTATTCAAAAGACGGTTCGGAAAACTGCATTTGCTTTGATTTAACAGATATATGTATTAAGACAGGCTATGCACTTTTCTTTATCGACTTCACAATTAAGTTATAGACCTAATGTGGTCGGTCACTTACTTATAATCGAATGGAATGTTTCGTGTACGAGCACTTTGTAAGCAGTTTTACAAATTAAGTATATTGAAAACTCATTCGGTGGCGTTGGCGTCTGAGAGCGTTTAGAAAAGCGGAAAGATTCCATTAAACAAGCGAGTTCGTAAACGAATAAAATGGCTGTCCACTAAAAGCCTTCATTACTAGACAGTTCCGATCAATTCAAACTAACTTCTAAATGAGCTATTTTCGGAGAGTAACTAGACAGCTCAGTGGGTTTGCTCTTTATTGTCAGCATCCGAAATAGTGTATGATGTTTTGTTTTTGCAGTTAGCAGGGGCAATTTGATATATTTGGAGATATCTAAATCACGGAGATATAGTGTCCGTCTTAAGACCCGGCCCCGAAATCACCAGAAAAACTCAAGTTCCAAATCAGTACTCAGCTCAACTGTTTTTCTTTATTTTTGAACTAATTACAGGTAAATAAAGTGTAAAATGTTTTTTAACATGTGTATTGATATCATATCTTTCAAATATCATTAATAGTTTGTATCAAATCAGCTACCAGCAGCAAGAATTATTGAAAAAGATATTGAGTATGATACTCAAGATTTGAGTATATGCTCAAATCACTTTTTGGACCTGATTAATTAAATACTAAGGAGAAACACAAAATGTTACTGATATCTGATTAGTATGATGTGAATACAAATGTTGAAATGCATTTAACTCTGAATTTACTTGTATTTAATTCAAAAATAAGGAAAAACAATTGAGCTGAGTACTGAGTTTGAGCTTGAGTTTTTCTGGTGATTTCGGGCCCAGAGGACAAAGGGTCATAGTCTCAATGGGGGATGGGGCTGGTTTTTGTTATCCTTAGGACGATACAGTAAAACCCTGGTCACGTGTCACAGTGGGTGTTGTAATTTAAATCGCATCATTCCATCACTTCTCCCATCCTCGGCCCCATGGTATTTCCGTCGATGGCTGATTCAAGGGCACCGCTGATACCATGGAGAACCGGAGATAGACTTGTCCATATGATAATCTCAGGCGCGGATCCAGCTTTTTTCATCAGGGGGGGGGGGGGGTCCAAAAGGCNNCTAGTGGGTCCACGGTAACGCACTGATGGGGGTCCAGGGGGCGCATTTGCGGATCCAGTTTTTTTCAAGGGGAGGGACAAGAGGCGGGGGCCTGGATTTCTACGTTTTACCGGTAGTAGACAATGGGAAATCATTAACTAAAAATTTGATGCATAATAATAAAAATAATTGTGATCCTTTATTTTCGTTATTATACCGAAATAAGTTAATCAACGAATTCGGCGAGCGAAGCGAGCCGGAAATTTTTGGACAGTTTAAACTTCGATTTGTCTATCTTTCTATTTAATTTGTGATACAATTTAAAGTACAAAGAATTACTGGCAAGCGAAGCGAGTGGATTTTTTTTATCTTTTTAAGATAAGGGGGGACCCCCGGTACCCCCCTTTGTATCCGCGCATTAATCTGATTCCTATTTATGGGCGTGGCGTTAAACAACAACACAACAACAACAAACAAGAAAATGCAATTTTCCTGACGTTGTAGAAATCTGTACCAGCACAACATGACGTGGCATTGCGTTGATTTTATATTCTCTGCAATACGAATTTGTAATAGCTAACATCATAAAGAGGGTCAATAGATTTCGTATTTCCAGATTATCCCACGACCCATTTTATAACCTAACGATATCATTTTGTCACGAATAAGTCATTATGCTTCAAAAATGCAATTATCTAAGACAAAATTTTTTATCATATATGATTTTAGAACCATTGAATTATACGTCTATTTCAATTTCGATTTCTTCTCAAAAAATTGTGTATCACTTTTTCCCAAGGAAATTATCGCCTTGCATTTTACTATTAATCGCTACTTAATAAAAATCAAATTTTATTTTGACGTCTTGACATTTATGATGAGCGAATGCGAAATGGATTTGTTGATAGAATAGTCGTGAGATAACAGTTTCATTTGTAAATTTCACTGAGATGCGTCTGAAGTGTTGACAGATTAATTTATTTTTATAAATGGGTTGTACAAAGTTTTCACGAATACATCCAATATACACTTAAATATAATTTGTTGTTTTCGCATCTTCAGTGTATGATATTGTGACTGACGATCTAATAAACAAAATCGTAAAGTTCTTGGAGTGATATTACATTTTCTGCAATCTTTGATTTTTTGATTTGTCAATATCTCCTAGTGGTGAGAGAGAGAGAGAGTGTGTGTGTGTGTGTTGTTGTGTGTGTGTGTGTTGTGTGTGTTGTTGTGTGTGTGTGTTGTGTGTGTGTGTGTGTGTGTGTGTGTTCTGCAGTATTTCCTTTGCATGCTGCTGTACGATACATTCGACATCCCTCTACCATGTGGTTTCGCCTAGCTTTTAATGGCGGAGTTTGTACAGACGACCAGCCTTCTACAACTAACAAGAAAACTGGCAAAGATTTGTGCCGACGACTGACTCGAACCAGAACCGATTTTTAAACCTTAAACCCCGTTCACACTATCGTGGTCAAAGTCCGTCAAAGAAAACTTGGTCAAAGATTTCTTAGACGAAGTTCCTGTTCACACTGTCAAAGTTTTTTGATCGACTTGTACAAGAAAACGCGAGAAACATGCAGATTTCCCCTGCAAATATGCTTGAGGATGACATCTTGAAAGTTTATTTATGCATTTTATGTATATCAATGCTAAGACATCTTCTGTCTCGAACATAATATTCTTCACTTTTCACATTCCACACTACCTCCTTTTTTGCAATTCTTCCACGTTAATCTTTTTTACGGACTCGATAATGTGCTAGGCTACTACGTAATCAGGCAAACCGCGTCATATCGATTCTTTATTTTGATTGGTCAATGTCCATCAAAGTCCGTCAAGGTTTGAAGAAAAAATAGGACAAGTTTCTATTCCGTCAAAGTCAGTCAAAGTTCTTTGACGGACGTTGATCAACGTTTTGTTTGACCGTTCACACTGTCAATGTTTCCGTCAAAAACTTTGATAGTGTGAACGGGGCTTTAATCTCGAACCACTTGGTCACAAAGGCCATCCCATGCTATATAGGCCGTGTTTCATTTTATAGCACTTCAACAACAGACGGAGCAACGTACCAATTTGAATGATATAAATTGAATGAGTAATCATAAAATATACATTGAAGTTGGTCTATAACGAAGTCAAAGGGGATTGACTTTTGACCTCAATATATGCATCCTTATTTCAAATATTAGAATTTACTGTAAATGTGGATAAATAGTCATTCTTTTCGGGGTTATATCACTGAATTTGTTTTAGGCCGATTCGTTATAGACCGACTCTACTGTACAATCTGTCTGCACTGTACAAACACCGACCACCAAAATTCACAGGTACAATCAGGAGGAATAAGCATCTCCCATTTACCTGTTTTATTAGCTTTAAATCCACGGTCAAGTTTTAACGAAATAAGAAGGGTGTGAATCCCTATACAATCGTCAAGGGGAGGGTGACTCCTTTAGACTATCTAGTCTGTCACCTCTCATAAGCACGGGTCCAAGTCCCGCTAAACCTAAGTATATTATTTGAGAAAGTTTGCCAGTTTGATGTCAACATTTTTTAAAGAAACCGATTGCATAAAAAATAAAACAAACAATCGCCCAGAACTGAACATTTCATTAAACGAGTCATTGTCATTGTAAAAAAGGTCAAACACAAACCCCTGGACAAACCAGAGGTGGGACTAGGTGCTAAGGAGGTATAAGTTTCTCTTACAAACGGTCCCACCCGTCATGAGCCCTATATCTTGATCAGTTCAACCGAGTAAACCATTGTCAAAATCTGTATGTGCAGAGCGGCCGAACAACTGGTATGAAATGTGTAAGACAGCATTCTATCCAATGACAGGCTGCATTGACAAACTTATAAATTTCGCGAAATGCTGATTTTATACAAGACTGTTGGCACCCCTGCAGCATCAACTTGTTTGTCAGTAGTCTGCTTCTATTAAAAAACTGATCATACGCAGAACAAGCTTTTCCGTGTCGAGTCAGTTGAAAGACATAAACTTCATATGCAGGCGATGATGGAGTATTACTACATAGATATGGGGTGTTGATGATGGAAAGCTGAAGTCATCCCGTCTGTTAAAAAGTTGAGATGTAAGGCGTTGGTGGTTGATGTATCAGTTGGTGACAGGAGTAAATTTAGCTGTGGCATCAGTGTTGCAAGCGGCAGTAATAAAAGTTGCAGCTTCAGTTTTGTTTGTGTTATGTATGAATGGCTTTTTCATTGTAGAATCAACAGTCATGATCATTTTTTTAAATATGAATTGTAACCTAATTACCTTTATATGTTATTGTATTCATAAATTTGATCTGTTTTTTTCAAATTCTGAATGAATGGGACAAACATTTATGACATGAAATGATAATAATATTGTCTAAAAACAAAATGTCAAATTCGAAAACTGAGAAAGGAAATACTAATCCGCAACTGACAGTACATACGAAATGCAATGCTTTGTTTATCTAATGAAGATTGCAGATAGCTCTAAAGCTCTAATATTGACTATCCTCTAATAAGTGCAGGTACATGTAGGTATGTTTGTTCTATTGACGTCAGCTTCAAATTTCAGCTCATTCCAGTTGAATCTCAATATCAGGACCACCCTAATGCCAAGTTTAAATGGCCTGATTAGTGAGGTGGTTTCCTCTGTAAGATTTGAATGTCTTACAATCATAATAAACAGATATAATTCTAATTATCCATATTTTGAGGTGGTCTTCTTAGTCAAATGTCTTTAGGCTAGGCGGTCTCCAGAGTGGGGT
>JACSZP010019178.1:0-12655 GCA_016161895.1 Pinna nobilis
ATTGAGATCGTTATTATTCGGTGTTTTTTTTGGGGGGGGGGGTTGTTTTGGGGGGGGGGGGTTGTTCTTTTTCTTTTCTACTATTTTCTTGGTGCTTTTCTTCTTTCACTTTTAATATGTCGACAATTTGTACAAAATAAAATTAGAGAAGTAACAATAACATTAAAAACAAACCGAGGTCGCGTGCCACAGTGAGTGTCGGCACGTTGAAGAACCCTTCCTGCTCCACGATCATGAATACCGAGCATAGGCAAAAGTATTCGCCCTTCATCGCCAACCAACAAACAAGGAATATTCAAGTCTTGATAAACATGCCAAGTTGGGAATAATAACGGTTTTAACGAAGAAAACAATGGCAAATTCCTTTTGGAATGGGAGCAGGTGTTCGGAAGGGGTCAACGTCCCCCACTGACATTGACTCATCTTAATTGTTCCACGGAATAATAATTAATAACGGATACTTTTGGTAATGATTTAACATCAGAAGAGCTTAATGACCTTGATTATATTGATAATTCATATTGATGATTATTTTGCACATCAATTATAGAAAAACGTTGCATTCTGCATTTCAAAGATAATTATATGAAGATTATCATCAACCATACCGGCTCTCATTACAGTTCGTTTGGATAAGGAAACGAGAATTTTCAATTTTGACAAGAAATTAAATAGATAATAGATAAATAGATCAGCTAAATAGGTAAATATTTCCTGTGACTTATATATAAATATAAATGAATAGCAAAATTGTTTCGCGACTGTAAAATAACGATCTTACAAAATGGGTAAAATCTTTCTGATATATGCACATGTCTATTTACTTACATGTATAGTATTTTCAGATTTCATAGAAGTAATAATGGCCAAAAGACAGAACTGGGATAGCTGGTTTGACTTCATATTGTCTTGTCTAGGTTACATGGTCGGACTGGGAAATGTTTGGAGGTTTCCATACATATGTTTTAGAAATGGAGGAGGTAAGAAAATTCTATTTTTCAGGACAAATGAATTATATATATTTAAGCTGTATCATATAATTGTTCTTTAGTTGGCAGCCAACAAACATGATCATTATCAGAATGAAGTATTTCATATTTCTTGTTAAAACCAAACCGACCCCTGTGACTTGTTGGTACATATATTCTGTATGAAAAAATATCACAGCAGTAACAGGGCCGTTAGCGTGTTCTACATCGAATCGAAGTTTCCGGAGTTCGAATCCGCGCAGTGCTACGCAGCGGTTGGCTGTCCCTCTCTTTCGGATGAGACAGTAAAAACCGAGGTCCCGTGTCCGATAGGTGTTGGTTCGTTAAAGAACCATCCCTGCTCTACGGCCATAAGTACCGAGCATAGGCAAACTGTGTCGCCCTTTACCGGCACACGGTGACGTCTCCAAACGAGTGAAATATTCTTGAGTGGGACGTTAAACAACAATATAGTAGTAGTTCATAGCAAAAAACACTGTATACATCGAATTATATACATGTACATATATATGCATAATGATAGTGGCGATAGGATTAGATAGGATTTTCACATGAATAAAAATGCGCATGATAATCGAATGCAAACAACAACGCATGATTCTCATGCGAATAATTAAATAGCATAATATATATGCTAATTATATAACAGAACTTTTTCATGCAATAAGGTTGTGATCTGTTTTCAGGTTGTTAGAATTATGTGGTGATAATATTGGCTATTATCTATTTCTATAAAATAAAACTGGTATATGTAGCCTTTGTTAGATATCTGGAAATTAACCCATTGGTGTTTGACCCCGAAATTACACAATTTACGGGAAATTGTCATATAGATCAGCATTTTATGAATTCTGTATAAAAATGAATGCTCTAATTGTGTGCATATTTTAGAACGCATGATATCCATGCGAAACTTTCTGCCACGTTTTACGCATGGAAGTCACTTGATAATGGAGCGTTTTTATTTAGTTGATCTTTTGACGTTTCCTATGATTTGTGTACGGTCATCGCGTGACATTTTGGCGAATTCAAAACTGCATGATAACCATGTGTGACTTTTTCAATTGTTTATACCTTGCATCCATCAGCTAACACTACACTATAATGTCATTTGTACATTTCATATCATGTTTGTTGATTTATATTATACAACAACTACATTAATATATACCTCCCCAAAAAACTTCTGTTAAAATCGTTTGCGTAGTGTAATACGACTTTTTGCATTAGTAACGATACTAACACTTACATCTATCTCTCGTCTATTACCTTATCAGAACTCTTTTTATGTATATTTTTACAAGCCTTTCCAAAGACAGGATGTATTATGTTGCCATTCGGGCATACGGGCGGGCGGCTGGGGCATTTTAGTTTCTGCTCTATAACTTGAGTCATTTTAATGAATTAACTTGAAGTTTCATGAGAAACAGTTCGATAACAAACATTTTTCGAGTTATGGCCTTGTTCTATTTTGTTTTTCACCTTGATTATTTACATTGAATATGACGCTTGCACTATGCTAACTTGGTGCCAATTTTATCTTCAATGTAAATGATCAAGTAAAAAAAAAGTATGTTGATTAAGATTATGCATTATTACATATGCAATTATTACATAACTACATAAAGGTATATCTCCAATATATGCATATCATAGCTCTTCTAAAGTGTATTTGTGATGTGTAGTTGTTGTTGTTGTATTGTTGTTTAACGTCCCGCTCAAGAATATTTCACTCATATGGAGACGTCACCGTACGCCGGTGAAGGACGACAAATTTTGCCTATGCTCGGCACTTATGGCCGTAGAGCAGGGAGGGTTCTTTAATGTGCCAACACCTACTGTGACAAAGGACATCGGATTTTACTGTCTCATCCGAAAGACAGGGACGGCCAACCGTGGAGTGGCGCTACTTGGATTCGAACCCCGGACCCTCCGATTCGAAGTCGAACACGCTAACCACTCGGCAACGGAGGCCCCTTGTGATGTGTAGTATTCACCATTTTCATTATAAACGATTCTGTTACCGACATTTTCATTTATATTTCGTAAAAAAAAATCTCTTGAGACCTATTTTCATTTGCACCCAATTTTTTGACTCGATAACTTACATTAATATTCACGTCCATGTCTGTATTTACATCAAAAACTGCCATTCATGTATCTAATGTGTAGTAATTCTATCAATACGTGCCTATGCAGTGATTAACACTTTACTCTCATTACTCTATGATGCCTTGTATCAGGTAATTGTGTCATTGTATACAAAGAGATTGCAGTACAAGTTTGGATTGATTATCATGTTTATCCAACTCGAGTTAGTTAATTTTCAAAGTTTAAAAGCGCGAGCTTTAGCGAGCGTTTCGAGACTTTGAAAATTAACTAACGAGAGTTGGATAAACATGATTATCAATCGAAACGAGCTGTGCAATTTGTTTCTTCTATAACATTATATTATTTTGCAAATCAAAGTATTGAAAACGTCACGAAGAATTTTTTTTTTTCAGTTCCTGCAATAATGGAAGCCAACTCAATGTATTGTGACGTCAAATATAATAATGCAATTTACGACGTCATATTTATGACATATTAGTCAATCAAACTGCTCGGAAGTGATTAACAACGTGTGGTTATCGATATATTTCATCAATTGCAGCCTCGATTATACAGTCGTTTGATAATGGTTAAACCACGGGTGTTATGGTAGAAAATGTATTCCATTATTAAGTTACATAACTTTATCTTTTGCATTGATTAATACTTTGCTTCAGTAATTTTGTAATGCTTTTACAGGTACTTTCGTGATTGTATATGTCTGTGCCTTGCCTCAGTCCCTTTATAATGTCTCTTTACAGAGATTTTAGTGATTATATATATATGTACTTTGCCTCAGTCCCTTTAAATTTCTCTTTACATGTACTTTTGTGATGGTACATTTCTGTACTTCGCCTCAGTTACTTTATGATTTCTTTTCACCGGTACTGTCGTGATTGTATATTTCTGTGCTTTGCCTCAGTCCCTTTATAATTTCTCTTTACATGTACTTTCGTAATTGTATATTTCTGTGCTTTGCCTCAGTCCCTTAAAATTTCTCTTTACATGTACTTTTGTGATGGTACACTCCGTACTTCGCCTCAGTTACTTTATGATTTCTTTTCATCGGTACTGTCGTGATTGTATATTTCTGTGCTTTGCCTCAGTCCCTTTATAATTTCTCTTTACATATACTTTTGTAATGGTACATTTCTGTACTTTGCCTCAGTTACTTTATAATTTCTTTTCACGGGTACTTCCGTGATTGTATATTTCTGTACTTTGCTTCAGTCCCGTTCTGATTCCTATTTGCAGGTACTTTCGTGATTGTATATTTCTGTACTTTGCCTCAGTCCCTTTATAATTTCTTTTCACAGGTACTTTGGTGATTGTATATTTTCTGTATTTTTTCAGTCTCTTTGTAATTTCTCTTTACATGTACCTTCGTGATTGTATATTTCTGTACTTTGCCTCAGTCCCGTTCTGATTTCTATTTACAGGTACTTTCGTGATGGTATATTTCTGTACGTTGCCTCAGTTCCTTTATAATTTCTCTTTGCATGTACTTTCGTAATTGTATATTTCTGTACTTTGCCTCAGTTCCTTTATAATTTCTCTTTGTATGTACTTTCGTGATTGTATATTTCTGTACTTGGCCTCAGTCCCTTTATAATTTCTCTATACAGAAACTTTCGTGATTGTATATTTCTGTACTTTGCTTCAGTCTCTTTATTATTTCTTTTTACAGGTACTTTCGTGATTGTATATATCTGTACTTTGCCTCAGTTCCTTTCTGATTTCTATTTACAGGTACGTTTGTGATTGTGTATTTCATTTGTGTCATCCTTATCGCCGTGCCAATTATATTTATGGAGGTATCCCTTGCGCAATACTCGAACCTCGCTACGATCAAGGTTTGGCAATGTTGTCCACTATTTCAAGGTAATGACATGCTTGTACTTTTTATTATGATGAAGTTTTTCGTTTGATGTAATAAATCTAATTAGTGGCAGCAATGGAGTCTAAAGTTAAAAGAGGAACTTTGTGGTTCAATCGTTAGCATGGCCTCATTGTAATCGTCGGTCGTGGGTTCGACTCCGTTTTGCGGTCTTGGTTAGTTTTTCATTTTCTTCAAATGAGTCAGTCAAAACCGAGGCCCCATGCCCCATTTTGTGTCGGCATATTAAAAACTCGTCACTTCTTAATAACCATACCTGCTAAGCATGTACTAAATGTAGAGCCCTTTTGCTGACACTTGAGGGTGTCTGTATATTAGTGAAAGATTCTTGATTGGGATGATTAACAAAAATATAACCAACCTCAAAGTTAAGAACTTGGTAGAGCGGATACTGGATTCATCGTTTCCATGGACACATCTATCTGTTCACTTTGACTACCTATGACCAATCAGATCGAGAAAACATTACATTTTCAGTTCAACTGGGATGCTAACAGGGGGCACTGACTCCTTTCAGACACCTGGTTTTATCTGGTTAGGGATTTTTAATTGTTTCCTATATTGAGACCATTAGTATTCCTAAAGATAAATTGGAGAGTGAATGATCTGATTGTTATGTCGGTCGATACTGTATATGTAACAAGCAGCCCAATCGCAACGTTTTATGCACCAACTTTGAAAATAAAAAAAGAAGATTCCAATGGTGATAATTTGTATGTTTAAAATGTGTGATTTATTTTTTCTTAATTGTTCGTTGCAAATTTCAATGGTGCATATACCTATGGGGAAAATACCCGTAGAGGCGAACAACCAGGTTCAACAGAACAGATACTCATTGCAAATATAGATATCAAGATTCTGCTTTTTCTAAATAAAGGGCATTACATGTACTTCATTTACATTCCATTAAAGTTCGTCAGTTCCATGAAAGAGTAAGGAGTTAAATAGTGTGCATTTCTTACGTAAATGTTTATACAGAAAGAGAGGGAGAGAGAGAGAGTATAAATGTAATGGGGTGAGTAGATGTTGTGAGAGTCTAACACGGTTTTGCGGTAGTAAAAAGTTTGCCTTCTCATTGGCGGTATTCCGGGCTTCGAGTATTAGCAGACAGTCCAATTCTTTTTCCAGTTTAGCCTTCGGATTAGGCAGTGAAACAGAAAGCTACACACAAAACACAATAAAAACACTTCCCTGAATAAGGACAGGTCCTCAGGTTCGAGACATTACTTTTAGTCTATTCACTGCGAAATTGTGTGGTCGATACGGGAAACTCATTCAACATTATTGCCTCCAATCTTTCAAGATATTGGGTAATATTCTGGAACTTGGCAATTAGGAGTGTATGCCCTTTACTACTCAGAACAAAACCACGCGATTTTTTAGCCGAAATCGACATTTTAATGAACCCATTGGGTTTCGTTTGAATATTTGCATCGGATGTGGTACACCAACTAGAGGTCCTGACTCCCCTCGGACACCTGGTCCTATCCCATTAGGGGTTTGCAATTGTTTTCCAACATGAGACCATTATTAATCCTAACTTGTAATACTCATATTATTAGGAGTTGACTTTTTTATCCCATGACACTTCAACACTTTTATGATATTGAAATTTCGTAAAACTCCTCTAAAAGAACCGGCAAAAAGATGTTTAATTACTAAATGACAATTTTACAATTTTACTTTCAGGAATCGGTTTCGGAATGGTAGTTAAGATTCTGATCGTGAGTGTTTATTACACAGTTATCATTTCCTGGACTCTGTATTACTTTAGCATGTCGTTCTCGTCAGTGCTACCGTGGGCATCCTGTAAAAACAAGTGGAATACGCCCAGCTGCTTCCTGCGATTTGATAATGACAATGATTTGACAGGTCATTCTGTCAATCAGACCGAGATGTTCTCAAGACCAGCAGAAGAAAACTGGAACATTTCAGCACTTTCTAACTGGAACATGTCCTTATTGAAAGAAAGCAACTTCTCCAATCGTGTAGTAACAGACCACATTAACCAAAAGACTCCGACAGAGGAATTTTGGGAGTAAGTACAGTGGAATTTGTATAAACCGGCCTTTGTTGAATCCTGATTCTTGTCCATACCGGCAAAATCATTTGGTCTCGGCATTTTCCTTTTTCTTTATTAGTATGTAAACTCTGTATAATACGGATTCTGTCTATTCTGAAAACCGGACGTGTATTGAGATTGTTTGCCTTACAATTAATGCATTAATCACCTGTCCATTCCGGATCAGTTACCTTAAGTAGTCGCAGTGAGAAAACAAAGGACTGTATGATCACTTGTTCACACCTTTTTAGGCATGTAGACTTACTGTTTGACTTAATCAATCGAGTGCACGGGGTGCCATACGGGGTATTCACGTGAGAACATTGACGATATCAGTATACGGGTCATTTTACATGCATACGGTGTATTAACATTCGGGTACATGTTCTCGTATGTTACGTCAGAGTACGCAGTTTATGGATGTGTGGCCTGTGACAATTATTAGCGTTAATAAAAAGAAAATTTGTTGATATTTTCTCGTAGATTTCTTATAGATGGTTTATGATTGAAAGTCTTATCGAAAAAAGTACCGGATCGTTCAAGTTTAACTGATATTCAACGTTTTACCAGCGAAAGAATTTAGAAATTTACTGAAAATATTGTGTTTTGTGCAATCAGGATTTTGTCTAAACCGGACAAATTTTCAAGTCCCATTGATGATCGGTTTAGACAGAGTCTACTGTATTTAGTATTTTTAACGGAATCATGTTCACTTCGTTTAAACATACATATACAGTCTAAACGCCTTAGTGACCCACTGAAACAAAGGAAACACTGTCTTATATGACCTAAATGTATGGTTCACAAAATAGTATTTTTCCTATATAAATCACCTGAATTAAGAGACCACCTGTCATATGTGACCCTTTTTGCTCCTTCTCCTGAAACGTCTCTTAAAACAGGTTCGACTGTATATATATATATATATAGAGAGAGAGAGAGAGAGAGAGAGACAGAGACAGAGAGAGAGAGAGAGAGAGAGAGAGAGAGAGAGAGAGAGTTAGTGGGTTTTGTTTTGGGGAGAGAGAAGAGAGGATATTTCTAAGGATACAATTTTAATCGACAGGTTCAATGTGTTGAAAATGACCAGCGGAATAGAGGATCTGGGTTACCTGCAGTGGCCCCTCACCTTGTGTCTTTTAGCGTCATGGGTTCTGGTGTTCCTGGCCTTGTTTAAGGGTATTAAATCATCAGCAAAGGTAATTAGTGCTGAATTACGTATAGTTTTTAATCTCTACTTTTAATAGTAAATTTATCTTGTTAAATTTGTACTTTATACATATAAATTTTGCCTTAGCCTTGACTTCTTTTCGATAACGTCTCCCTGCATATTTACGTTAATTTAGTATTTCATATTTCTTTATCTTGAATTATAAACGCATTTGTAATTTTCTATTTCATGTATATGATGCTTTTCTTCGGTCAATGTGAAGTTACCTGTATCTTCCTATCTTACCTCTAGGGCCTGTTTTACAAAACGCTACAATATAACAGTTAACATTTATAGCAGTATGTGTTTAAAATATTCATGTATCACTTAAAAAATTATGAATACATTATTAGAATTAAAGTCCATCAAATTACAATTTTATCCAATTTACATCATCGATAGATGGAATTTCATCACAATTATTTCTTTTAAACATCATGCAAATAAGAAAACATTTACACCTACAAATTTCGCTGGCGTTTTCATCTGTTTGAATTCGTTATTATTGCCAAAGTAGGTCAAAATGTGTGCGTAACATTGTATCAGTGGAATTTCCGTATTTTAATTTTAAACAAAGAGGAATAGAGAAATATGAACCAATTATTTTCTTTTTATAAGGTGATGTATTTCGCTGCAACCATTCCGTATCTATTACTTTTAGTGCTGTTTATAAAAGGATTAACCCTCCCAGGCTCACTGGAGGGCATACGGTTCTTCATCATTCCAAAATGGGAAAAGTTTCTGGAATACACGGTAATTTACAGATCCTACTTATAATCTTTGCTCCGTTCCCTGGTCAACTCTACCGTTTAGTATTTCCGCCTCACTTTTTTACCATTTTATTTCTATTTGAGAGTATCAGTGTTTTCCCAGGTGACGATACGGAAAATGATATATATAACTCAATTCTAAGACCCCTATTTGAAGGAATTGAAGTCAGGTTTTTTTTATTGAGATACAATCTTTAATGCTTTGTTTTCTGCATAACGGATAAACACAGTGACTCTCATAATCAAATAAATTCTCATTCAATGAGTTTATATTTTCAGAATCACGTAAATTATTATTTTATTATAAGTATTATTATTATTGTTATTATTATCATTATTAATATTATTATTATTAGTAGTAGTGGTAGTAGTAGTAGTAGTAATACTTATGATATATCTCTCATCGTTGTTATTATTATCATTACTATCGTTATTGACTGTTAAATAGGTATGGACAGATGCAGCAGCACAAGCCTTTTATTCAGTTGGAATTGGAGGTGGAATGGTATTGACGATTTCAAGCTTTAACAAATTTAACAATAACTGCTACAGGTATTTTCATTCATCCTCACACTTTTGTAAAAAAAAATATCTCGTTGTGTTTGTCTGTCTTTGTGAAATAAATTATATAACTGGCAGTACTCAGGCTTATTACATTCGGTATAACACTAGTCTGTTTCTGAGATTATCTTTACCTTGCCGAAGATGAGATGACCATAGTTCGATGGTAAATTAAAGTATTTCGTAGTCAACGGGGACAGGGTTGGATTCCTAACTGAGCGCTTCTTAATTTTTCTTTTATTAAGACTTCAATATTTTTCCGGCTCTTTCGTGGTCTTTCTCTCCCCAATATCTTTGGCGTAGAGAAATGGTGACTTCCATTTTTGCTTGTTATTTAAAGTAACAACAGCAGAGATTCATTTTATTCTCAGTAAGTAGAATGAGTTATAACTACTACAGGAAATAAGACTGTTTGATGTCGAGTCGGTCGTTGACCCGCAGAACAGTGCTTTTCCAATCTTATCCTATCCTTTCTACGATGTTGGTTGACATTCTTCAGCAGAACTACTGTAAATCCAGAAATTTTCGCGGAATTTTATTTTAGCGAATCGATGGTCATGCAATAATTCGCGATGCTATATTTTCGCTAGCGTCCATTTCAGTTAAAAGTTTGTGTTGTTTGATGCATGATAATATCAGGTCAGTATATTTAGCGAGAACTTTATCTTGGCGAGTAAGTGCTCTCGCGTATGTATGCGAAAATAAAATTCTCGCGAATAAAACTGGATTTACACTATTTGAAGTGACTTCCGTTTGTCTGTCAGATCAAGAACAATCGAAATTGACATTTTACCGAACTCGTAGGGTTCCATGGAATATTTGCAACGGGTCTGGCATGGCAACAGGGGGCGCTGACTCCTTCTGGGCACCTGATCTCATTCCATTTGGGATCTGCAATAATTTTCCACGTTGAAACCATTATAATTCCGCAATCTGTCGTGTTTGTCTTACCTGTCTTAGCGACCCACTGAACTGAAGGAAAACTTGCTTGATGTGACCTAAATGTATAGTTCCCCCAAAAAATGTTCCTATATAAAGCACCCGAATTAAGAGACTACCTGACATATGTGACCCTATTTGTTCCTTCCCTTGGACAGTCTCTTGAGACAGTTTAGACTGTATCTTTGTTATAAATTATAAGGTAAAGGTATCGAACGTCGATCTTACTCTCGTAAGAAATGCGAAATAAATAGTTGGGCACGTACCCCTGGATATACCTTACGTAAGACTGGGTACCTAACAGCAGCAAGTATCCATTGTCACACCTGCTGTGAGTCCTATACCTCGATAAAATGAACGGAAATACCCGTTGTCAAAATCAGTGTATTAAGAACGGCCCAACTATTGGTATGAAACAGCACTCAAGCAGTGTATCAGATAGCACCAAACCGATGGTAGTTTGTATTGGTAAATACTTGGTATATTGGTATAATATTGGTAAATGAAATGTTGACTTTCAACGATGACTGTCCATGATATACAATGAAGTCTCGTTACTTTCCAATGGAATTGACAGGATAAATGAACTATTCGGATCACTTTTACGTAGATCTACCTTCTAAAACGCCATTTGAAATTTGGAAAATTTGGTTGAAAGCTGATTTTGTCCGGATAGTGATTTGCCTTATCATTTGCGTCCAGACGGATGAGGCTTGACTGTTCTATTTTGATTCTAGAATAATCATTTCTTGCGCTACAGAAAATTCACTTATATTCATTAAATAAGTTTCCTTTCCTTTAAGGTGATCTAGTATGATTGAAACCTATCTATGACAACATATTCATCATTTTAGCAGTGTTAATTTGTCAGTAATGAGTAGATTCACACATATTGAGAGAGTTTCCGTTTTTCATCCCTGGATATCGTCGCAGACCTCGCATTTAAGTATGATTTTTTTTTTACAGAGATGCCATGATTCTACCAGTTCTTGATGGACTAACAAGCCTTTTCGCTGGATTCGTGGTATTTTCAACGCTTGGATACATGTCACATGTAGCACAAGTTGATATCGAGAATGTTGTCAAGCAAGGTATCTTTCAATGCTCTGGCATTACAATGAAACCCACTTATCCTGAAACCTGATATGTTGAAATCCTACTAAGTTTTAAATGATTTTAATTTTTAAGCTAAGTTTCCTTATTTAATTCACTATTTTAACTGAGTTATTTTGAAAAACTTGTTTACTTGAAAGAATAATACATCCCCTTCTATTTCAATATATTCGCCTTCGCTTGTGGAAGGTTCAATGTGTTTCATAAGAAGGTTTTGCATTTGTAATTGTAAACCCGACTATTTCTGAAATCCCTATTTAAATGCCCAAAGAAAGTGCGTTTACGGTAGAAAAAGATACTCCCGCGAGTTTGATGTGAAAAGATTGAAAATAAATTAATTGACCCTTTTCATATGTTGATGGACGAAAATACAACTCTGGGAATAGATGTACATTTCTTGTTATAGACGATGTTTTCATAAGCTTTTATATCTGTTTACTTCTAAACATCTGATATTTATTTCTAGGTAAAAATTTCTTTACCACAGCTAAGTCTAGAAATAAGTTTGGTACACTGTGCATTATGCTTCGGATCAAGTGTCATATTTTCATTTCATTTTTCCAGGTATACCGTTGGTAATATATTGACCAAACATAAGTCATATTCCTCTGTTATTTGTCTTAGTTTACGTGATAATTCTACCTTTCTTTTTTTTATTTATTTTTTTTTTTTTGGGGGGTAAATTATCGACGATTCTTTTTTCCAGGTCCCGGCATTGCATTCATGGTCTATCCGGAAGCGTTATCAACCCTTCCACTTCCGCAGTTTTGGTCAGCGATATTTTTCCTAACATTATTCTTGGTTGGTATGGATTCACAGGTATACATGTCCATTTGTTTTATTCATCGTTTTTTTTTTTGGGGGGGGGGGGGGGGGGGGGGGGTNNGGGGGGGTGGTAGTAGATGTTCTTCATGCTAAAAAAAGGGGTGACAGTAGAAGATACCAAGGGGGCAATCAAAATTTCAAAATCCAAAGGCAGATGAAACCATGGCCAAAACAAAAAGAGACAATAACACAAACAGC
>JACSZP010019187.1:3398-20712 GCA_016161895.1 Pinna nobilis
ACGCATAAAAACGCTCAGTAGTCAATGATCATACGTTCACGGGGTAGTCTTTAACTTTCGTTACTTTTCGTGGCGTTACCAAAATAAATTTGAATGGCAGGCGTATCAGTTGGACGTCAAACGATAGCATTTCAACTTATCAAAACTTTAAAAAACACTTACACACAAATCATAATGTCCCTAGTATTCGAAATGTTGGACAATAATTATTCCTTAGATATTTCGGTAATTTGACATCGAAATGTCATCACGAGAATTCTATTTTAATCATGAATCTTTGTATTCAACATAATTACAAAATAAATCTTGAAAAAAGGACCTCCAAACTTTGCTCAAGCTCTACTTACTTATGGTTGTATAACGTTTTTGTTCTGTCGATGTTGAACCTTTATCTCCCTTCTCAGTACTTGACTCGGTCTCGGCAAATTTGCTTGTCGCATTCATAGAGATCAGTCTTGTAAATTTTGTTGTGTTGCATGCCCATATATTCGCACGGTAGTGGGTGATATCTGATGCCGACGAATTCAGTTTCACTTAAAATCAAAGTTAGCAATACATTGTAAATTATGTCATGTGATTTAAGTTTAGAGATTGAGCAATAATTTTGAGTTGGAAGTATGATATTTGTTCCATAGATAATGAATTTCTTATAATGAACATCTAACATTTCGCTCAATGAAGGATTAATCCTGCGCTAGTCGAGTGATTGGAGGAAGGTTTTAGTCGATTCTAATCATTTGAGAGAATAAATCAGATAATTAGTGGCAGGTCGGTCTCCTATAAATACGTACAGTTGAGACAGGGTATGTGTAGACTTTGCATGGCACAAAAAGCTGAACCAATGAATGTTTTTATTTATTTATTTATTTATTTATTTATTTATTTATTTTATTTTTTTTTTTTTTTTATTTTTGTTCTGGGTCTCGTCTGTTGTTTCTTGAGCCACAATGATTAGTTTCAAGGTAATCATCGCCACTATGAAATACATATTTACATCACAGATAATGATGTTGAAAGTAATGAGTATCACATTTTGTTTGTTGTATTGTTTTTCAACATCTCACTTAAGAATATTTCACTTATATGGAGAAGTCACCAATGGCGGTGAAGCGTGACAAATTTAGCCTATGCTCGGCACTTACGGTCATCGAGTGATGAGGGTTCTTTAACCGTCGACACCTTTTTTAACACGGGACCTCGGTTTTTATTGTACCATATTTTTCTTATGTACACTGATTGAATCCTATATTTTTCAATTGGTTCATTATATTTCTTCTTAAGTTTCGGAATAGGCCTACTTACTTGTATCACATAAATATGACTTTGTTGAATTCTCATAAAACGGTTCCACTTCTATCCTGATGTCATCCTTATATCTTCTGAAGGACATCACAGGGTCATCACCTACGAGTTATCAGAGTTAGGTTATTTATAAATATGTAAATGCACTTTACTCCTGAGACATTTTAATGAATACCATATTTTGAATTGTGAACTTCTATTTGAATTCCTTTGTACTAATTGGCAGCTATAGAGTATTCAGATTTACGAAAAATTCACGATAATAATTATCTGTTCTTGCATGCTGCATACAAATATGCAACGATATATAGTTGCTTTTTTGGTTGGGAATGATTTCGCTTTAGCGGCAGTCAAGTTTGTCGGGGTATATGTGAAATTGAACTTTTGATACATAATTTCCTTGTCAAGAAGGCTTTGTAATGTGATTTGCATATAAAACGATATTTTAGGGGCTTTGTCTGCTGGCACAACGGCATATTTATCATGAAGATAAGACAGGTGTTTGGCGATATTAGGGTCTTTGAGGACATTTTTGTATTGTATCAAGATTACTCATTGACCCTCTGAGTTAATCATTTTCGTTTGAAGCAAAAACTACAACGGGAAAGTAAAGTTGAAACTAATAAATACTAAGAACAATTCCTAACTCGAAATGATATAGAATGACATTTCGTGAATAATGACGGTCAACTTGAGTACTTTCTCCCCCGTGACACATGATTCCAGATATAAATGCTCGACGGTTCATTTTCATGTTTCTCTTGAAGTGAACAATTTCTGTATGTCTCGTAGGCAAATATATTTGTTATAGCAAAGATCTGCAGTATATAAAAATGTATATCTCAACATGAAGCGAGATGAGACCAGACATCGAGAAGTTGTTTTTGAAATGGTTAATTAGAAGTAATGACCTACTTGAAAACTTTACATACCAATGTTGTCTGGAACTAGCATCATTCTAAATTTTCCGATCCATTGGTACTCCGATCTTGAATCTGCAGGACAGTTCAAATGACTTTTCAAAAATCTGCCCCCCCCCCCCCCCCCCCCCCCCCCCCCCCCCGTGCGGAGGCAAGCTTTCACTGCTTTTTCCCATGTTGTATTTTCTGTCATACTGCCAGTTTCTTTATATGTTTAAAAAAGAAATAATGATGTGTTTAACATACAAAAAATATGATATAAAACATAATATAAAGAGGTAGAAAATCAATTGTGCTATATATAAATGTATATATGAATATTGATTCACAGAAATTGAATTTAAATAAACTGCTTTCAGTAAAATCTTTAACATTCCAGGCATATTTCATGTCAGGTATCACAGATACATGTAGAATAATGCCACGGACTATTATCAAGCGTTATAGGAAATTACTTTGGTTGAGCATTTTTTCAACTCCGACTTTTATGTCAAAAGATTATAGTATCAATTTGTGAGTTGTCAAACCCAGATACCGTGGAAGTTCTTAAAAGTTAGCCACCTCAAACAAGGCTCGAACCCACGACTCATCGCTCAATCGCGGAGCATTTATCCAGAACGTTTGTAGAACTCTTTCAAATATTGAATGCGTTTTGCGAAAAATATACTAAAGATTTTATCGCATGCTGGTAAATATGTTGCTGAACATGGCACCCTTTGGATTCCAGGAGTTTGCCCTTTACACCGTGATATCTGACACAAGTTTGATTTGTCGTAACTGTCATTGGTATCTGTAATGATAAAAGCGTCCTTATATGATAGAGTAAAAAGAGTGTGTCAGCGACTGTAATAAAAATTACAGTATATCTATTGTGATAAAACACTGAGGTACTTGTTCGATTATTGTTGATTCTTTACTTTTTTGCTGATCATCACTGGGAATTTTTATCCTTCCGTGGCACCTGATCCCACCGCTTAATATTGAGTGGCGCATGTGTGTTCTGTATTAAACTGGTCTAGATATCTCAAAATTGGGATAACAACATGAATTCCATTTCTTGTTCGTATTAGATGATGCTTGAAGTTATATGTTGCGAACGTAATTTGAATGTGGATTCCTCAGATTCCTAAATAACAGTATATCCACATGGGGGGAGAGAGAGAGAGAGAGAGAGAGAGAGAGAGAAAGAGAGAGATACCTTTTTTTGTAAACCGTGACAAAAGCATTGCCTCCACAGAAAACTCCGTCACATTGAGTAGCGCATACATTGTCAATGCTTCGATTGAGCCTCACTTCTGGAATACCACAATAACATTCATTCCCCTGTAAGGTAAAACATGTCTTGTTTAGACTTTTCTTGTTACTTATCGAATTTATATGGTATATTACACCGTTTTGGTACCATTGATGATACATGTATAAACATTTTACAATAGGTCAAAAAATATACGAAACACGTTTACATGAAAACCATGCTAGCTCCGCAGCGTCCATATTGTTTGATTCTTCGGGAAAGATTGTTGTATCAGGATTAATAATTTACTTCAATAATTTACTTATGTTCCAAGTGATTGTCTGTGTTTGTATACATAAATGATTTACATGCAACAGTGAGAGCATAGTGAGAACCGCCATTGCTCCATGGTTTCGTGACAGAAAGTTTTGTATTCGTGCCCGCTTGTCGAAAGCTGCCTTTTCCTCTTCTCAAGCTGAGACAGATGAACCTAACCACATTACAGAAGGTATTGGTTCGTTATTGAATCTGGGCTGTTCAATTACAATAGGCATTCGTGATTCTGTGATAAAATACGGCCTTAAGGCGTAGTGTTTCTATGGTGGAGTACAGCTGGACCCCAGGTGGTAGTGACTTAGTGGTAAAATATTTTAGACTAAATGATCGAGTTATTAAGTTGCAGCTGTTGTATAAGAGGTTTTCAGCATTTGGACTGAGACATTCAGACCTGGGGCACGTCTGGTACCGTTTTCCACATTTAAGATATATTATACCCTCAGAGAGCTTGAGACAGCCATAATACCAACAAAGCAATATTAGACTATGTGTAAAGTTACAAGAAAACAGATACAATAGTTAAAGGATTAACTATTGCAAATGAATCTAATGACGATTTAATGGAAATTACTGATATTTTTTCTTACAGTATCTTCATTAAATAAAATAACAAATGACAACAAACCATTACTCCAAATCGTTCCCCATACTTCTTACATATATCATAGCAAACTGACACTGACGGTGTTCCAAAATAGTGAAGAGGTGGATTCAAGCCTCTTACCTGGTGACATCCTGTTTATGATATATATAATAGGGAATGGAATTTCATTAATGACAGACAATTGGGAGATCTACGAAATTGCATGTTATGAATACATGTATTACATAGAATAACAATATTTGAAGTACCTTTGACATTAGGCCTACTACAAGATAAGGCGTATTGATGACGCGCGTGAATTCACTTTATTTTAAAAGTAAGGTTAAGAATAGCTGCGGGGATTACGTTATGTTTATTTGGCTACCAAGGATAGCCTAAGTGGTTGTATATTGACAAAAACATTTCCAGACGACAAGCAATGGGACTTTTTCGTGTACCACGTGAAACCCCGTATAACTTTTGTGCGGTACTAGTGTCTCAAATGGCGATGGAACGTAGCTCGCTGAAATGACGTCAGCGCGGGATGTCATCTTCTCATGTCATCCGATCACTAATAGAAACAATAATCACACAGAAACTTTATGGGGTGTCACTTGGTTCATGAAAAAGTTCCATCCGGACACGTTTTCTATAGAGAATTGATGAATTCATACATAAACAATTTGCATATATTTATATAAAACTGTCGCTTGAGCAGCGCTATCACATAAACAATTCATACATTTTAATGCACGGAACACAATTAGTAGAGGATAGTGGTATATAGATCAGGGACACCCCCCAAACACACACACACACACACACACACACACACACACAGAGAGAGAACAAACTTACAATAATAAGCATTCGTAATCGTACGTGAGCGACTTTCAATTTAATATATTCTAACAATTTTATAAAAAAAAATTGACTGCATGTGTTAAAACCTCATTTTCTTCTATTACCTATATAACATTGTGAATATATCTATTGATTTAAAGTCATAATGTGCCAAACTATGAAATTTTAATGCACTTTCGACTTACAAGGGTGGTAACATTCATTGTAAAAAATGATTTACTCTTACGTACCCTCGATGACGATCCATGGGGAAAGTTTGTGTACCTTCTGGATCCAGACTGACGTGTCCTCCGGGATACAGTCCTTGAAAGAGTTGATATCGGATGCTTCCAGGAGGTTGATCCTGGCTAATGTCCCATTCATAGATTCACACTCATGTTTGGCATCATCTACTGTCTCATTACGATGTATAAATAAAAGAATTCCTTTGGAAATAATAATTATAAAATCAATGAAATTTATGATAAGGTAAAACACATATATCATGATGTCCTCAATGCACAATGATGGCTGAGGATATAGTTATTCTTATTGCTGTGCTGGTCTTAACGTTTAACTCGAGAATTTATCATTTGTATGGTAACGCTATCAGAGTAAGGCATTCAATTGTGACATCTACTTGACATTCAGCAGCGAAGAATCTTTAACCCGATGACACCCTTTGTAATATGAAACCTCGGACTGACAGGAAAAACCTCTAGCCTCCTTACTTACAGCGTTCCACTGCGTAGCCCCACATATGTTTTTGGTAAACACAATGAATCTTACAGTGTGTTTTTACATCTTTTACATCGATGTAGCTGGGGCCACCGTGAACCAGCTGTTGAAGTGATTGACTTCCGATCGTGAAGTCCGGGGCTCGAATCCAAACCACCTCGCAGTTGGCCGTCCGTGTCTTTCGGATGAGACAGAAACATACTATACCGTTATCAAATCGTTTCCTGTAATTAATCTATAACGGTTAATTTATAAAAATGCTTGGTAGGCACTGTATGCAAATTTCCACTTATTTGTAGTTAATGTTTTTATAAAATGAAATTAAAATATGGCTCCAGAAAGTCTTTCACATTTGTTAGTACGGTAATATAAAGAGATTATTAGGGACATTGAGAAATGTTACCATGTCGAAAAGCTTTACATTAGTTTTACAAAGTATTTTCTGAAATCCCTGCTCCTGTAGAGAATGTTACAAATGTATCTTTGCTGGTAAAGCTTAAAAATACATACATACATACATACATACATACATACACAAAAACGAATTTAAAAAGATAATTAATTTACCTTCTGTTGATTGTTTGTGAACTGAAAATAATATCAGGAAAATAAAATAAAACATTTCTCTTTCCATTTCTTGAAGTTAAACAGATCTTATTTTTGGTATTCCAACGATAACAGAACTAATGATGAAGCTGAGTTAAAGTATACTGATTTTTCTTCCGGGGTCAACAGCCATGACTAATTTAGTTCAATACTCAATTGAAGCTCAAATATTTTTATCTATTTCCTGTTTTGTTCATACATCAATGTCACCAATATTGCGATAGAAATAAACACAAGAGAGCTCAGAGAGTTGTCAAATTAATTTCAAAATGTAATATTCTCATCCTCCTCCTCCGCTCTGATCATCATCATCATCATCATCATCATCATCATCATCATCAATAATAATGTCATAGTCACTATCAATAAAAGCCAATATAGTGATAATTGTCTTCGCAATGGGATGATGATGATGATGATGACGATGTTTATGATAATGATTATCTTAATCATTTTATTGCAATTATTATTATTATTATTATTATTATTATTATAATTATTATTATTATTATTATTATTCCCATGGTGATAAATTGCGTCTCTCTATTAACTGACCTGTACATATATTCTTATGGGGTAGTGTTTATTCCAAAGCTTCTACATGAGAAGAAAAAGTATCTTGCTTTTGCCTTCGACTCAACATTTGGATATCTCGCCTACGTTTAATCTATTAATAGCAAGTTTTTCAGTCTTTCTGTTTTATTGATGTACCCCACTGAACTCGAGATAAAGACACTAGTCATTAACGTCTTCTACGGATTAAGATCATCGCTGAGTATGGGTGTTAACGATAAACTGGCGACAAAACTTTATAATAAACAGGATGACTTCAGGATCACGATCGCCAACGTGTCCCCTTTTGTTTTTCTTTTGGTAGCAATATCCCTTCATCACCTGCATATGGAGTTAATCTCATCTGATTAGATACGCAAGAGCTTATAATCAGTTGAGTAGGATAAGTTTTTAGGTCGAGGCAGGCTACAAACAAACAAGTTGACATTACGCGGGTTCCAACAGTCTCGGTTAAGGTCTGCATATCGTAAATTTTATGGTTTGAATAGCGGTCTAGAATGCTATACAGCATCTCATTGAGTCGAATGTTTTCTTCACACTGATTTTGACTACGGTTTACTCCGAGTGGCTGTTCAAGATATAGGGCTCAAGGCGGGTGTGACCGGTCGACAGCTGCATTCTGGGGCACCCGAACTCATCCCCGTTTCTAGTTAGGTTCGTGGTACTCTATTTCACATCTTTTAGTGTTGTTTGATGATTGTATGTTATCTATTTCTGTTTTGGCCATGGTTTTGTATATTGTCGATTTTTGAATTTTGAATCTCCACTTGATATCTTCATATATATCTTTATAAAATTCCTATAAGGAAAAAAGTGGGGCAAACACGGACCCCTTGGGGAACTCTTAGTGATAGATTCAATGAAGAGAGCAGAACGATCTTTGGCAGCCTCGTCACTCTCTTGAACTTATATTTCTTTAATTTCTTTACTTTTAAAGTCAAACTTAAGGCCACACGACATGAGATAGTTGTTCCTGGGACCTAAACAGACGCGACAAAATAAAAATATAAATAAACAATTAGAAAGGAGAAAAATATTATTTCTCCCTCGTCATACAAGATCTTGAATTTGCACAACAGTAAAATTTAACTGTAAATTAACTCATGGTTAAATCCTCGATTTTTGTAACTCTAAATTATTTCCACGAGATACTTACAACGCATTTTCTACAGTGTTATCGTGTAGTTATCAAAAACAAACTCAACTTTTAGCTTGTATTGGTGTCCAATTGTGCATCTGGGCCCTGGTCGCTAAGTGTTTAAATACAATGGCTATAATATACCGTAATTCTGGAAACGACTTTTACTTTGTATTTAAAGATACACGTATTACTTATACATTTCATACAACTTGAGAATCAAGTAACAAATCAAATATTGATTTTGATGTATATATGACTTTTGAAGTATGATACAGAAAAGTAGACACTCTGATGTAATATTCTTTATACATCCACAATCAATTGAATCCGCCAGTAAAACCCAAAATCCTGCGTCACAGTAGGTGTTGGCACGTCATAGAACCCTCCTCCTCTAAAGCCATGAGTGCCGAACATAACCAAATTTTGTCGCCTTACTCTGGCACACGGTGACGTCTCCATATAAGTGAATGAATCTTCAGTGAAACGGGAAAAAAAAACAACCCACTCAACGAGCTAACCGGAACTATTGAATTAATTGCAAAAGTCATTTGTTAATCATGAAATTTAAGTATTTAGCGTGTTGATTTCTAAATACAGACCACACTTAGTAGAATATATAAGCTTAATTTCCCTATCTCAAGTGTTTAAATTGAGAAGTTGAATAGAGCAATTTGTACCTGCAAAATTCCGAAAAAATGTTCCAGTTTCAGCCCCGATTACACACAATATAATAATACTAATTTCGCTCACAAATATAGTAAGGTGAATAAATGTTTGGTTTTTATTTTCATTACATACATAATATTGTTAGAAAACATGTAAAAGAAGCACACTTTACACTCAGACGGACCTAAAACTATATCAATCCGCCATTGCATATGAAGCATGTCTCTGTTTAATCTGAGTTATCTGGAAGATTACAAATAGTCTCATAGGGGGCGTCTTGTCCATCACCATGACGTTCGATGTCCTCAAATACGGCACTACCGATCGAGTCGTAATCATTAGCAGAAGTCTCGTTTACATGTATATCCGGGCAGTTTACTTGTCGATCATTTGTTTTGTTCGAAGCAGACGAGATATTGCCACTGTCGCCTGTTTTGCTGAATTCATTTGGAACGGGAGGACATTCTCTAAATGAATACATAGCATTCTTTACCGACTTCTTTTTACTCTGATCCGATGACTTCAATGGCGAGGTATTGCATCTGATTGTAAAAAACAACAAATCAGTTGTTATAAAACATATATCAATGAAGGCAAATAACTTAAATCAAAGTACTCTAATGTTTGAAATTGTTTGAACGTGTTATGTAACTTTATTTATCTAACTTTTTATTTCAAATTTGATCATACCAAAGTCAAATTTACTCTTATTGGCAGATAACGCATTAAAAATAATCCGAAATATGTCGTTAAAGTATCAAGAGAATCATACGAAAATGGGCAAATCTATACTCTTTTTTCTGACACGCATGAAACTTTTCAATTGAACAATTTTGCGTCATGGTCATCATATTTTCAAACGGAACACTCTACAATCTTTAAACTCAAATAAACGTCCACTTAACTCATGATAATGAAGGGGTGTAATTTTAGTCATTGTTGCCGGGTTTGGATCGTTTTATAGAAAAACTATCAATGCTAAGCATTGTGCAGTCGAGCTTAATTAATCCGGACGCAAAAAAAATCCGTATGTCTCACATTTCGGGCGGAATGTCCAAGGAACAAATTTTTCAACTTATATTGGCCATCATAAAAGCACGTTTCAGTATAATGAAGGGGTGTAATTTTAGTCATTTTTGCCGGGTTTGAATCGTTTTATAGAAAAACTATCAAGGCTAATCATTTGTGCAATCGAGCTTTTTTAATCCGGACGTCAAAAAATCCGTATGTTTCACCTTTCGGACGGAATGTCCAAGGAACAAATTTTTCAAATGATATTGGCCATCATAAAAGTACGTTTCAGTAATACGGTCGCTTCATTTATCCAGTCAATTTGTCTGACAACATAAGTGTCCGGACGAAGCTTGGTTGTACAAAAATGAAATATTCTGACAAAAATATATATGACAGGTAAAGAAACGATAGCCGAGTCTCGGGTTCATCCAGGTTACTATTAAGAGTCAGTGACTAGATGCGTCCATGGCTCTTCCTGTAGGTAACACATTTAGCCAGAGACTAATTTTGGGGGAAATTTGCTTAAAGAAAAACCTGTAATTTGCTACTTTTCTGGCTAAGAGTTTTTGTTGCTATGTAAAAATTGTATCTATTGATTGGTCTCATTTGTTCAAATGAATTACCTGTTAAAATTAATCTAACTAATTTATTTAAGTTAGCAATGCAAATACAAAAAAATGGGAGATGATTAAAATGGATGGGTAATAATGCACAAAGTAGGTAACTGATGTCCGTGTATGCAAACAGTATAAAATAATTTGCAAACTTGTAAATATTCATTGGCTAAAAATTATCAATTGGCTGAAAAAAATCTTGATTGGCTAATTTTTGACTTACAATTTTCTTAGTACAGATTGAGTGCTGTGCGTCGCGAGTATTTTGTTCTACATATGCATTTCCGGTATATGTAGGGGGTCACCATGGGATTGAATCTTGTCGTTCTTTTCATGTCTTTAAAATTCCCCATTACTCATGAAACCGGTTAAAAAGATGCTTAAGTGCTTTAGCGTCCTGTGAGGTACCCATCATGCATTTAATTACGACCCTTGTTCTGTCAATAGGCCTGATAAAATTCTTCTAGTGTCAGTTATCCCGAAGCGGAAATGTTATCGTGGAACACTTGGAATAATATCTCGTGTAGGTATTTTCTAATCATGAAGCAAAACCAGTATCCTGGATGAAATAGAAACTAGGCTTTTCAGATTTTCATCCACGTGTCATTTAAACATGTCACATTTTTCCTAATTTAAAATAAAATTTCAATTTCTGTAAAATGTATATGCTTGATGGTATTGAGTGTCAAATAGTTTCACGTATTTCAGAGTCATTTCTCTTTGAAATTAAGTTTGAATAGCTGTACTATAGGTCTAAAACTCACCTTGACTCATTTGCACAATGCAACGTTAAATTATGTTGTGGTTAATAACCACTAGCTAAAAGTTAAAATTTTAGCCTACACTTAGATATTTATATGTTGAAACGACTTTTCAGGGTTGTTTTGTTAGTTACTTACGAGTTAACTCATTTTAGTTACTTAATTACGAGTTAACTTTAATTTGATTTCAAGGTAACAATAGCAACATATTTAATCATGAGTTGACTCTTTGTTAGATTTAAGTATGCATAACATTATTGTACAGCTTGGTCCTCACCTTTTGCACCTTAGTAGCATGGCAATCGTTAAAAATATCCCAACAATGACCCCTAAAAATGCTGCACATCCAGTGATAACTGCAACAGAGAAAACGGGATTATTGCATGTACCGTCATTTTAGAGAATAAATTTCGGTATTAAACGTATTCGATACTTTCTTCGAATTCCAGCTAAAACACAATATGGTCGAACACCAAACGTAGATTTCAATAGGCGACAATATTGACGTTTCGCCAACCATCCTACGTATTAGTCGTTCAAATAAACATAAACCATAAAATGCCATATCCATAATCCTTGAGTAAACTCAAACACAGGGGTTAACCCTGATTTTTGTTAACTTCATATCCATTTTTAGGGCCATCCCCATTTATGCATGCATCAAAATGAACAGAAAATATTGACACTAGTTAACACCTCATTCATCTGTTCAACAACTTCACGTTTTGAAAATCTGGAAATTACACTTTTATTCAATTCTCTAGTAGCCACTTTACAAAATACAATTCTGCACTAAGCAGAAAACATCTAATAGCTTAAATAGCTCTTCTCCCCTATCTTTTCAACAAACCAAATTTATCCTTTTTAGTGTTACCTGGCCATGTGAACATGATATGATTGCGATTAGCCCGTCGTCGTCGTCATCATTTTCTTCATCATTCTCGCCAACAAGATATTTTCCTGTCACAGTATTTGTCAACTCATTGATTAAGAAAGGTCTCGTTCTGCTCTATGATGTAAATGCAGAGCATATACCATAACTTATTTCTTCAGTGACGTTTCAATATAAGTGAAAATATTCTTGAATGGGAGGTATAACAGCAATAGCACATCAACAAATCAGTTAATATCGCCCTTATTTTTACAGAAACAGAGACATTTTACTTTTCTTTCGGTATCTACTAGATCTGATTAAAATAATTGCAATCGTTTCCCCTTTGTGCCATAAAGTGTGAACATTTCTTACCATTCCCCCATTCATCAAATATTCCGTCGCCATTATAACTCGCTTTTGGTTCCATCTCATCTCTAAGTTGACGCACTGGCGTACTTCCTGTCATATCTGCATATGAGGTACTTTCAGTATAATCTTCCGGGAATCTGGAAATTGTGGGGTCAGTTTTTCCTGTGTCACTCCTTTCTCTTTTTGTCTCACAAATGGAATATGTAGATTCATTTAAACTTCTGTCTTCAATGAAATATATCAGTTCAGTTGTTGTTGATAAAAGTTAATCAAAATATGTCATGTATGCATACTTCTTTGTCATAGTAATAAAATAATACGAGAAAAACTGAAGTACACGCAGAAAAAATATTCAGAACTCAAAATCCGATGAAATGAAAATTGCGATCAATACCAGGTTTTAGAAGACCAATAGGATGGAAAAAGGTGCCCGGACTGAGTTAGCACTCCGGTATAATGGCGAAGTGTTCAATGAAAACCTCATGAGTTTTGTTTCAATGACAAGCCAGGCACAAATGTAATCGATACGTTAAGATCTGATTTACGAGAGAGAGAGAGAGAGAGAGAGAGAGAGAGAGAGAGAGAGTAAATATATACCTATGTAACAAAGAACTGATTTGTTTGCATTTACAGACGTTTCCGGTTCTATGATTATGTCGCTCATATTTCGCCTCAACGACCTGATGTGTGCATCACCTGTATAAAAAGTAATAATAGTCTATAATTAGTTTAAGTAATTTATAACGAGATGTATAAGATGAGAGAAATAAGCGTCTAGTCGTAGGTCTAAAGTCAAACTCGAAGGCAATAAAAGAGGAACTTGAATCCTCAAACCAATCGGGGAGGCCTCTTCAATAATCACCGTCTTACAAGTGTCACAGAGAAGTAAGCGTCTAGTCGTAGGTCTTAAGTCAAACTCGAAAGAAATAAAAGAGAAAATGAATCCTCGAACCAATCGGGAAAGACAATTCAACAACAACCGTTGTACAAGTAACTCAATACATCATTAAGAGAAACATAAATCAGTGGGACCGTTTACAGAACGACACACTTTAAGATATCCTGACAACTATAGCCATCAAAAGTCCATTTTACTACTCTTTTCTGGGGTATTTTAACATACTTTAGATGACACTCCTTAAATGATCAGGTCATCCATAGCTGGACACTTTGGTGGTCGTACAAGCTACAGTCCACTGTGTGTAATATGTACTACAGGTCAGACAATTTCATAGGCATTATTCTCGGCAATATAAAACGTATCTTTGTATTTTTTTTGGTATAAAAATCTTTGTAGTTCAATCACTAACCTATTAGTCTAGGAGTTTGTCTGATCCTGAATGTCCCAGTCCAATAAAATTCATTCCTGTTTTCATCCGTGCATTCGAACAGCGTCTCAGGAAATCGTTTGGCTGCTTTTAGACAAAGTTCAATTGACTCTGCCCATGTAATATTTTCTTTAAGACTTTCACCGCCCGCCTGAACTAAGAAAAGTCAAAATTGAAAATCAAGTAAAGAAAATGAGTTTGGTTCGAGAACTGTGAGACATTTTTGTGAGGAGTGGTTAAAGGCATTGGCACGGAAATTGTTAATGTAACGAGTAAAGCATAAATGTATGCTTCTGTTTTCGTTTTTTAAATACATTGTATTTTGGTTTTTTGTTTGTTTTGTTTTTGCTTTTTTCGGCACCTTGCATCACCATGCAGTAGTTAAAATAGTAATTACAGAGCTATTTGTGAGCTATGTTGATATATGGAATAGTGTATACGTAACGGACATGGACTCAGGAAGCATAACTATGATGCCGATATATGGAAATGGCCACAAACTTTTATCGTATTTAGACAGGTCACAGTGGTTACAAAAAAGAGATGTTATTTTCAGACAATACACATTGCAACTTTCATATACATCTTTCTTTATTCATCCTGGCATTATTTAAACTTAAACACATATTGTCAAACGGCAACATAATAATGACACAAAGGTGGGCTTCCAAAATGCGTTCCCAACACGTCAAATTTTCTGCATATTATTTCTTTTTATCTTTTTGGAATGCATCAAATTGAAGTGAAATCACGAAACTTACAGCAGGCTGGAGGATAGTGTTCATTACAAGGTGGTCTTCGTAGAGCACTCTCATTACATTTCATTGCCATGCAGGTTCCCTTCGTGTCTGCTTGATCATTCAAATCTTTAGGATAAAAAAAAGGAAAACCAGATGCAGTTTCTTTATGAGAACATTCTACAAATTTACTTCTGTTAAACTGTCAAGAATATTTCGCTGATATTGAGACCCCCACCGTATATCAGTGAAGGGCGACAAATTTTGTCTATACTTGGCACATATGGCCGTACAGCAGGGAGGGTTCTTAACCGTCACTTACTGTGACTGAACGTCGGTTTTTATTTTTTCATCCATAAGCTCCAACAGCGGACCTAACGATCAGAAGTCGAACGCGCTAACCACTAGGCCATGGCGACCCAAAATACTACTACATGTATTAGTAATTATAATACTACTCTGATTATTATTGATGAAAAAATAAATAATGTTCATAATTATGAGGATGAAGATCACGATGACAAAGACGATGATTATTATGATTTTAATATTAATAACTGTAACGTAATAACTGTGAAATGAATTATGTTTTATATTACACACAAAACCAATTATTGTTCTAAATGAGCGCATACACAATGATTTCATTGTCTATAAAGATTGTTCATTATGAATATTCCCCTTAATTATTATAAAATAGTTTTCTTTTCTCGTGAATAGCATAAAATATTTTGTTCAAAATAAAGTGTAAATTTACTCATAAAACCAGAGAAGAAAAGGTAGATAGAGAATGTATATAATGGAAGACTAAAGGTTCGTAAAATAAATGTTCGAAGCGCACATACGCTTTTTATAAACTGTCATTGTTGTATTGCCCCCACAGAAAACTCCCTCACACGGGTCTGTACAGGAAGTGTCGTTATCTAGCGCCTCTAATCGCTCTTGTATTCCACAAAAGCATGTGTTTCCCTGCAATACAGTCACTATATGTGATGCATTTCAACAATCCAGAAAATCTTTAAATCAAATTTTGATACTGATATATTATTATTATTTATTTATTAGAGAGATATTTGCTTGAAAAAAAGAGAAAAAAGATGAGCAGGCGAAACAATGGCCAAACAGAATAAGACAATACATGCACTTCAAACAGTAATCCGCGCAGCGACACATAAAACTAAAAATAGAGGTACACAAACGCCACCTAAAACAAAGGGGTGGCATTAGGGTAAGGGTAAGCAACTCCTGCTCCATGTGAGGCACCAATCACGTGATAAGTCTTATCCATTTATAGTAGCAAAACTGTAAAGAATGACTGGCAAGGGTGTACGACAAGGGGAATATGTTTCTAATCATCTGTAACACTAATATACCAGCAACCCTAACCATTATGTTGTTGTATTGTTGTTTAACGCCCCACTCAAGAATCGTACACTCATATGGAGACGTAACCGTGTGTCGATGAAGGGCGACAAATTTTGTATATGCTCGGCACTGCTTGCCGTAGAGCAGGGAGGGTTCTTTAACGTGCCAACACCTACTGTGACAAGGGACCTCGGTTTTTACTGTCTCATTCGAAAGACATGGACGGTCAACCGTGGAGTGGCGCTGCGGGATTCGAACCCGGACCTTTCGATTCGAAATCGAACACGCTAACCACTCGGCCAGGGAGGTCCCTAATCATTATGAGAACACTAATTGAGATAGTCGAATCAAAAGAAACATTCGAACGGATAGATAATCCATTCGTTTAGTGAAACATTGTCATTGCAAACAAGGTCATCATCTTTACTGTAAATTTTGCTTAGAAACTACAGACTTACTATAAATTCATGCATAAAAGAGAAATCTAAAGTAACATCTAAAATACTATTTAAGAGTCTCCTTGGTATGGTGCTTAACATTTCAGCCAAAAGGACCGGGGTCAAGTCTCAATTATAAGTACCTTCCCCTAGCTTTCGAATGAGTTAATAACATAGAGATTCCATGTAACAATGTTTGTATTTGTATTCAGTGGGAAGGAATATCCTTGGTGCCGAACACAGGCAAAGAAACTTGAGGCATTTCCCAATTTTCAGTGGTGCCTCTTTAGGAGTGAAAATTCCTCCTTTGGACCGTTAAACAACTATAGAAACAGACTTTCTTTCCAAAGTTTACATACCTGTACACCAAACGTACCACCCTCCTTCTTACACAGATCGTAACAAACGGAAACGGACGGTTTTCCAACATCTATTTGGATTGATACGTTCCGTTCTCTTACTGTTTTGCAACCTTGATAATCAGGAAAGAAGATATACTGAATCATTTTGGTCATTCACTCATCCTTCAAACATTTTATTAATTTTGATTCAATTGAGCATGCATTTGCAAAATACAAAATCAAGGAGTAATTACTTTCACGAGGAAATAAGATAGGATTTTGAAATATGCAAATGCCCCTTTCAAGGTAGTGAAATATTAAAAGGCCAATTGTAAAGGTTGTTTCCCCACAGACATATAAACACATAGGCCATAAACTATATGCCCTTAATTTTTCATTCGGGAGGCATTCGATTTATCAAGGTGCCTTAAATTTGTAACGCCTTTGTGCTTGAGAGAATTTAATATGATTTCAATTTTGAGTCATCGAAGGTTGTTTCATCTTGCAAGAAAACTAATGATAACTAGCGAAA
>JACSZP010019196.1:0-10255 GCA_016161895.1 Pinna nobilis
GTATTTTATGTCCGAAGAAGACACTTCTCCCATTAGTATTAAAGAAGGGCCCTTATTGCATGCTCTGATATATCTTTCTTATATATTTCAATTTTTCAATAATAATAAAAGGGTAATGGCAAATTATAGCTTTTTGTATTTTGGTTTGCTGCCTCCAAAATAAGAAGTTTTAACATGACCCCACTAAATGTAAGCAAAGAAAGAATGGGAAAATTAATGTTGGCATTATTTAACTATACGTCCTAGTGATTGCCTACGTGCTGTATTACTTTAAGCGTATAAATTTCTGTACTTTTACTTTATTTGACCTATTTCCAGATGAATTCATACGACAAAGTTGTCATTTTTGGAACAATTAATTATTTCTTATTTTAATAATAGTATACATACATTCTTGTACGAAAAGAAGGGGTTTCTTCAATAATCTACAACAAAATATGAAAATAAACTTACCAGATTTAAAGGATGAATAAATGCCGGTTGAGAATTTTCATCATCTTCATTAGTAAGAATTTGTCTTAAATGTGCTATGTAGCTAGACGCCAGCCGTAAAGTGTCCAGTTTTGACAGTTTGGTATCGGCTGGCACCCATGGCAATGTTGTTTTTAATTTAACAAATGCTTTACTTAAAACCCTCATCCGTGCTCGTTCCCGCGCATTGGCGGCACTTCTTTGTATAGGTTTATGTTTTCGATTATTTTCACTGAACTCATCCTCATCATCACTTATAATTTCTCTTTTTCTTCTTGGCATTTCCGTAAAGAGAGAAAATATCAGATTTTGTTGTTGGTCAGAAGATGACCGTCATTGACACAGAAATACTGTCCTTGGTACTGTCCGGAATAAATGCAGACCCCTGTTGGTTTTCGCTGTTGGAATTGTCGGAAATGACGATAAGAAGAAAATTAAAGTAAGCAGAATGCCAATATTCTGGCTACTATTCGTAAACCGAACATTCATGAGTGATACTTAGTTTATTTTAGAAGAAAATAAGGTATACAAGTACATATAAAATTTGTTTGTATCTATCAACGGAGAGAATGTCAAAGTGACGGCTGAGGCATGAACTCGGTCACGTGCTCACCTAAGCAGACGAGAGATGGGTGTTTACATCACACCATTGGCTGAAATTTTGACAGATATATGTAGGTATTATGGGACTTAATCAAAATTACATGATATTTTGTTGCAATAAAGATAGGAATCTTATTTAGGGTTCTAATCACATATAATACTCCGTAAAGAATGTAACATTACAACCCTAGTCTCGACAACACTGATAAAATTATCTTATTTTTGTCGCATACACCATCATTACGTCCGCCAAGTTCTTTTTGTTGGAGAATTTCATTAAGATAAACTAAATGTTACGCGCTTCCTGAGAAATTTGACCCTGTTTTTCATGATACTGACCCTTTCACACAAATTTTGTAAGAAAATAACTAAAACAATGTAAGCCTATTACTGTTATCTTTCGGTTTATTCTACTGAGTAAGCTTTTACATTACTGGATACATATTTTTTTTAAAGCAGTCCCTTTCCAAACAAATTTATTACCGGAAAATGTTGGGACATTTTTATATGCCAATGAAAATGGATATTTAAAGCAATATATATACAATAAAGCCGAATAAAAAAAAATAAATAAAAAATCAGAGCGACAATTTCTATTCATTTACCTATATATAATTACCAATTTTTTTTAATTGAACTTAAGACACCAATATTTTCATTCAGGATATTAAATGGAGGTCCTGGCTAAAGAATTAGAGAATTGACTTCACATTATGTTCATGCAACAAATACGACTTCACCTCATACCTATGTAGTATGGTGAATTTGAGCAATGTCACATGCTAACCTCGTATCTGAGTGGTCAAACCACATCAAGTCATCCACCTTCTCAACTTTGTTTCGCCTACGGCTGCGGCCGATTGTGACTGTCTTCAAGCTTTCAAGTTAACTTGAAGAAGGTCGATGTTCTGTACCCGTGTGCACATGAAAACGAGGCTCCTCCTTCCAATCTTTTAGCGGAATGTCGCCATGTTATCGAAATATTGCAAAGCATAGCGATAAATAATATGAAAGAATGCAAGTATGCTCAACCATGTTTTAAAATCCAGACATACACGCAGGTCAACGGAGTGATTTTGAATATTTTTTTTCAAATAAAGTTCTTGTCGTTTGCATTTCCCTAATTTCCTGTGATGTTTTAAAGGCCAAAGGTATCTACAGCAACAGCAACACTCAAAGTCTAAACTTTCGTGGATTAGATAATAAATATACATATACTTGTATATTGTTGAAATACTAAGGCGACAATAATGATTTAAAGTCAAATAAAGATTTTTTCTGATATCAAACCAATTAAGCGATTATTTATTCCTTGGCCAAGAGGAGAGATACTCGTGTAGAAGCTTGCTTAAATATTTATATATGTTGATTTAATGGAAACCTTAGAAAAATAACTTTTAAATAACGCATGGCCCTGCTGAGAGAGATCACAGGAATTACAAAGATGTTCGCGTTCACTTTGTATATTTACACGCCCAACCTTCAGTGTTCTTAAATAACCCGGCTTCCCTCGTGATAATTTATAAAGAAAATAAATGCATGGGGGAGAAGTATGTCGCTATCGCCATGTGATAAGTCTTATCAAGCGATAGATGATAGAGCATACTAACGAACACGTCCTTTAGAAACTGAGTAGTTTATGATATCTATAATTGTCAATTAATCCGCCTTTGATTGATATCTAGCTGTCCACTTCAGAGAACAATGTTATATCAAATCCGTGGAAACTTTGGATTTAAGGCCCTTGACCACGTCTCTCATGGTAATATTTGATACACGTCGTGTTTATCAGCGATATATGAATGAGAAATAGACAAGCATATAGCAATAACGAATTCTTTCCTCTGTAGTTTTGTGGTACCTTAAACTGCATGCATAGTCATCATTGGGATCAAAGCAGCATATAAATTCTGTTTATTTAAAAAATGCCGATTAGAAATCGAAAAGAAATTTCTTCAAAAGACAATATCATTAAGATTCATAGATGATATGATTCATTCTGAAATTTCAATTCCATTATTTCATAACTAAACTTTGGTAATTTTCATTGCGCGTTTATATCTACATTTTTAACAGAGTTGAAGTATAAAAAAAATCTAGATATATTAGTTATCTAGATTTTTTGACACTTAAAAAAAACGCAACGCGCATTGAAAATTATCAAAGTTTAGTTATGAAATAATGGAGTTGAAATTTCAGAATGACTCATATTATCTTTTTTGACATTTTTCAGTTCTTAGAACTTTGACTTCTAATTTCTATATACATCAATAAAAACCATTTTTATTATTTCTTAATGTTCCTGTGTTAATATCTGTAAGAGTGCAGAATTCATTTTGTACTTGGATGCAAATTAATGCATATAAAAAAGCAAGTGAAGGTGTATGGAATGAATATATGATGACTTTTGTGAGAATATTTTCATTTATAATTACATTTCCCAGACAAATTTTACCATAAGTCGGACACAATGTTATCGGAAAGAGACTGGTACCAGATTCTAGAAGAATTCATTTTTCCTTTAAAATAACCATCTTTATCAACTGTTTTGCAAATTATTTTCCAAAACGACATTCCTCTAAATGAAGTGGGTTAACTGAATTTTAGATCATTGTTAATACATTTGTTTATCCTAAGGTTGATTTTGAGAAGAAGTAATTACTTGAAAACAGATCTGAAAACCCTATTGTTGGTTGATTTCAAAAGAGAAATATTTTCAGCTAAGTACGTTAATGAAAAAGCAGTCGAACCAACAATAACTGCTAGAATTCCCACTTTTACTTTAAAATGCCTCCGTGCTTTCTGTACCGTATGACAGTCAAATTTGAAACACCAGAAATGTGTTTTTTTCCACAATTTTTTGTCTATCCCTGAAGTAAAACATTAATTTTAGAATGAACGATTTACTAAGAGTTTAAGATTTCGTACGTTAACAAGATTTTGATGAATGTGGAATCGATGGACTGTTTACTCAGTTCGGTACAAGATGTGTATCATTGTTGAGTATATGTTGATAAAGCCCAGGCTCTGAAGAAAAATACAGGTGCAGTTGGAAACAGGATCAACCATTTCATCAGTGTTCGTGTTTATCTAGATTATCTACAATCGCACAAGATTTGTCAAATACTTGCCTCCCGTAATAACCTCCAGCAAACGTAAAGAATTGTATTTGGATTATTTCGCTATCAGTTTCTAGAACGAGATCTTGATTTATTTGACACCATTAGTACAGCAGTTAATCTCGTATTTATTACTATCGTTACTACCGATATAATTATTATTTTTATAATAATAATAATAATAATAATAATAATCATTATTATAATAATAATAATAATAATAATAACAATAATAATAATAATAAATTAGTGTTATCAATATCATTGATAATAATAATAATAATAATTATAATAATAATAATAATAATAATAATATCATGATCATCATCATTATTATTATTATAATTATTATTATTATAAGTTGGTATTTTTAGTTGATCTGAACGCCACTTTCAACAATATTTCAGCCATATCATGGCGGAACATCATCAGTATTATTAATATCATCAATATTTTAAAATTTATCATTATAATGATTACTTTTATTATTAATATTATTATTATCACTATTATTATTATTATTATTATTTTTGATTATTTCTAATTTATTATTATTATAATCATTATTATTATTTTTATTATTAATACCATTATTTTTATTATCAATGTTATCATTATTATTATTATTATTATTATTATTATAAATAATATTATTTTCATTATAATTATTATAACTTTTATTATCAATATTGTTATCATTATTACTAATTGTTGTTGTTTGATGGTAACTAATTTGATTTGGTTGTTATAAGAATCATTATAATCACTTTATTTTTCTCATTTTTCTTTTGAATCTGATCATTATGATAATAAGTAAAATAATATAACAGTGCCAATGATACTTCTAGTATCGTTATTTTGATATATAGTAATGAATATTGGATTAGATATACATGTATCAACGAAATACTTAATGCAACGTAAAAAGATATTTTGACTACGCGCACCTGAGAGGTACAACGAGTCTGAGAGATGGATTAAGAAATGAACAATCTAATTTTTTACACTAGTAGGCTAAACATTTCCTCATCTCATTTTGAAACGAGACTATGAGGAGAATCAATGTCATTTCATCAACATCTATGTCAGTTGCAACATGACGTTTCTTATCAATTATATCATGATTACAGTTGTCATCGCAAACATCATCATATGAATAAGCTATGTTCATTTCCTATTAATATATTTCATTTAATTTTTTCATTGTTTTAAAAGTACAGGAAAGGGTTCTTTTTGTTTCATAATGTAAAATCACAAAATTATGTTCAACTCACTCCCTGACTTGAAATAGACATCATGAGAATATTTGAATACATACATATTCATATATATCACTCAGCCTTTATTTCAAATTAAGCAATCATTTTCAACAATAGAATAAGTTAGTAGGAATGAGTTTCACATTATAGTGGAAGACTTTCTTTTAAAACTGATAAATTGCCCTGACAGTTCCATCAAGATCACAAAGTAATGATGGGGATGCATCTGTAATAATAACAGTTCAAACTGTACTTTAAGATCTTCAATAATGTGTCAGTCAAAAGTACGGACTATATTGAAATGAATCTATTTTAATTGAAATCAGTAAGATATTACTGATATTCCGTACCAAGGTGCAAGTATGACGAGATGTAATATACTTAAAAAGGTAATTAGGCAGTGCTGAAACTTTGTATTAACCAGAATTTGGATTTGCATAATTCAAACAAATAACCCCCCAAAATTCTAATCGGATCGGATTTAAAACGTCCATATACATGTATGTATTGGTTGTTTTCATACTTGCAACTTATGCGTTATATGAAAAAGCATGTATTGTTGTTGTTGTTTAACGTCCCACTCAAAAATATTTCACCCATATGGAGACGTCACCATGTGCCAGTGAAGGGCGACAAATTTTGCCTATGCTCGGCACTTATGGCCGTAGAGCAGGGAGGGTTCTTTAACGTGCCAGCACCTACTGTGACACGGGACCTCGGAATTTACTGTCTCAGCCGAAAGACAGGGACGGCAAACCGCGGAGTGGCGCTGCGGGAATCGAACCCCGGACCCTCCGATTGGAAGTCGAACACGCTAACCACTCGGCCACGGAGGCCCCCTAAAGCATGTATCCGTCACTAAAAAAGTATTCATGACGATGATATTTCGTAACCATATCTGATAATAGCAATAATAATAATTTTCAGAGGATAACAGTCTCATGATGCTGTTGCTGCTGCTGATGATGATGATGATGGCGATGATGATGCTGATGATACTGATGATAATGCGGATGATGATGATGATGATGATGATGATGGTGATGATGACCATGATGATGATGATGACCATGATGATGATCATGATCATGATCATGATCATGGTCATGATGATGATTATGATTATGATGATGAATATTGCTCTCATCATGACGACGTTGATTGCATTCAGGATTCTGATGATGGCGGCGATGGCGCAAGCGATGACGACGACAGTGATAATGAGGAGGAGAAGGAGGATGGTGATGGTGGTGGTGATAGCATGAAATACATGTTGATATCAACACACAACAATTCATTAAATTGATTTAGATAGCATTGTTCAACTTTTGAAGGAAGAAAAAAGGGCAATCATAGGATTAGCAGTAAAACACATTTGCAACACCATGCTTACTCGAACGAGATATGCAATTAAACACTATATTCATATAAGTTTATTTTGTTAATTATGAAAAGGGTTATTAAAATCATAAATATTTAAAATAGTTATCGAGTTTGTTCAATTGACTTTGTACTCTGTAGGCATTCCTTGGTTCAAATTATTCACTTTCAATGTTTTTCATCGGATATTTCATTTTTAATGTTGGTTCAGCATAAACAGTAAAACTGAAATATCCGATAGGAAAGGCTTATATTAAAGGACTAGATACTGTTTACTTCCTCTAACAGAGGACAAGTATCTTCAGCAACCCACATAACACCAGTTCTCAAAATAATGTTTTGGTTACTTTTAATATGGCGAGATGTATTTTCAGATGATGGCGCGGTAAAGGATTTGCTTCATCATTACTTTTGAGGTTTAGTTCTCTTTTTTGTTCATCAAACAAATTGCTTTGACTCAGAAAAGATAAGGTCATCTCACGCTGTTTCCGTCTGTATCTGAGTCAGGCTCTACCAGCTTTGATTGGTCATTACGATTTTGTTCAGCGTCACAGACTTGTGTCGCGAAATTGGCGCCACGATCTCGATTTGCTGAACTCTCTGATAAACTCTATAAATGTTATTTACTTTCTCGGTTTTAATTTGTCAATTTAATTTGGTATCACATAATTCTTTTATTTATGAGATTTTCTTACTTTTGTCCAAAGAAACAGAAAGTTTCTTAGTTTTAGATAAAGTTTTATTTATGAGGCAGCTATAATCCTATCCAAGATGATTACGTCACAGGGAAAAGGACAATGTCCGTTTCATAAAGCAGTTAAAAAATAACGCGTGAAAGCTTTCAAGAATGAGATCATTTAACAAGTTGCTGGAACGTGAATACGTGTTTTACCGAACGCGCATCAGTGATTCGTGGATACTTTCCAACGCAAACGTTAACGTGACATCGTAGATTCTTTCTAACGCAATATTTACGTAAAATATGTTTTCATTACATATAGCTTAGTCTCACCCATGAGAATATGATAAGAGAAGAAACCTAGCTTGACCATACATTCAGATATATGTGTGTCGTGAGGGAGGACGGATTAATGCGCATGTCTTCTTTATTCATGACATTAAGAAACAATGACGCTGTCACTTTAATCGTCACAGCAGTAGGGTTTTCCATTTCGCCTCATTCAGTCATCATCACTATATCAATCGTCGCCGAGGTCATCGAATCAATTTTTGGTATAGCTACTATTTAGATGTTGCACTACAGATCAGCCAAGAGAGCGTTGTAAATGTTTGCTGGAGATCGCTGATAGAAAAAACAAAGAATTTCATTATAGCAAAATATGCAAAATAGAAGAATTAAAGTTAGATTCGCTTATATCTAAGTAACAGTTTTCTAAATTTCTCGCCCATATGTTTAAATTTCCCAAACCAAGATAAAGATCATGGTAGGCATGCATGTAGTCCATACGCGGATCCAGGATTTTTTTCCAGGGGTTGAGGATGGGGTTGTGCAGTCGAACGGTGTCAAGAAATAAAATATGCACCTAAGCATCATTGAAAAATTATTGCATATACTTTGCCAATTCCAGGGGAGGGGGTGGGGTCCAGATACCTTCGAACCTCTCTAAATCTGCGCATGTAGTTCCCCATTTTAGTAAAAATATGCAGAGCAGTGATTATGCTAGTAGTCTTTGTCTGTTAAATTTGTTCGTTAATGTTTGCGTTTTACTAATATTACACCATGCATGCAAATTCTAACAGAGGAAATGAAACAGCAACGTGTACTTTTTATAAGGTTGCTTCAATTTAGTATTAGATCTTTTTTTCTCAAATAAAAAATATGTTTTAAAGCACTTTTAGTTTTAAAGTCAGGAAAACTATACAATTTGATTTGACATTATCACATAGTATGTTATCATCTGAAAGAATGTGACAAAAAAAAAATTTCATGTGTCGTCAGGAAACACTTTTGAAAGTGGCTCAAATGATAATCAACAAATTTAATTTTTTTCTCCCACAATCTTAGGTAAGTTTACAGTTTCCAAACTTTTTATCAAGACTTCTAAGTCTCGGTTCATTATACATTAATTACCAATCCAGATCATAGGTATACTATTGTTATATAGTTGACAAATCGATAGAAGTCAATATGTTAGAAGAAGCAAAAGAGGACGAAGGACCGATCCTTGAAGCATCCCAGCTGTAATATTTCTTTCATCGAAAATGCATTTATTAGATATCGCAGAATGCAATTGATACTTACATTTAATAAAAGAATGCATGAAAACTGACTTGTTTGGTGGGACGTGGTAAACTGTTTATTAGAAAAATGTATATACAAAATAATTTAAGAATAGTCGATGGGGAGTTCTGCATCCTTGCCTCTATGGTTAGGTCTACATTTCCTGGTTTTTCCTGTAAATTGTTTAAATTTCAGCTACATTGTGATTAGAAAATGATATTATCTTTTTCATGCAATATATATTTTTCATTCAACAACGCCGTACATCCAACATATGTTTGATTTCACTAGCGGGTAAATATTTCATATTTCTGCTGTATACACTCGAGAATTGATAAACATGATAATGTACAGCATTTCCGTCGTTTGGTTTATACGCACGTGCGTTAATTGAGATTTTGGGCTTCATTGATAAATTCCCAATGTAAATCATTTTGGTTGTCGCGATAACAACTTTGTGTGGATCAAAGTTCCATGTGATGATAAAGGACGGGAAATGGTTGTAAGCAGTTTATTTTTTCTCCAAGATTACAAGTTTTTCAATCGCACATTTAAAAACATTTACGAAGTTTATTTAAAAAATTGAAATCAAACTCCAAACTTTTTAGCGATACTGTGTGTTGAGAATAGAATAGCAAGCACAGATTTGTTTGACAGTCATTACAAATCAACATCATACTCCTCCAACGGATTGCGTCTGATAATAACCAAACCTAAAACCACGACAAAAACTCTTATTTGTATTTTGGAATTAAAAAACATAGACGCTAATAACTTTTTTAAACCTTTGGCTTATTGAGGAGATAATTCGTGGTTGATGTACACCTTATTGAACTTACTAGATCAGGTACAACCAAATATATTACTATATACATTTACTTCTGAGCCTAAAATTCTCTTGATCTCTCTTTTATCGTTTATGAAATTTATAATAGTTGTCGTTAGTTTACCATCCTTGACATTTGTTAACTTTGCTGTTCGGTCATAGTACACAGAGTACATGTATTAGAAAAATGAATTGAAAAAAAACATTTTAAACAATAAGCCCTTTTTGTATGATACACACCTGCTCCTGAAAAATGCTTCATTTTGTTCAACAAAGACCCAGAATTAAAATTCATACTGGTTCAGGGAATAAATGCTACCTAAATTCATTTTATTTATGATAATTTCGACTCGGG
>JACSZP010019204.1:0-14725 GCA_016161895.1 Pinna nobilis
TAAATGGTAATATATGCGTGAAAATATAAAGTTATGTATATGACAATATAGGCCTATTAAACAAATGATCAAGGTCAAAGAGGTGTCGGCCAGATCAAGATCACCTTGTGGGTCAGTCCTCGGGTGATCACTTCACAATTATGCTGTTTACTTATCACATCATAGTATCAATAGTCAGAAGACTTAAAAATATATTCATGCTATAAAGTTGTTTACACCGTCTGTCATCTATCTTCTCTATAGCGCGGATTTTAGATTACTATATAGCCATTGTCAATGCCTGTTTCAAACTGTTTTTCATCTTCTTTGTAAGGTTGTAACTGCTAACCAGTACTAACACCTATCTCAAACTGTTTAAATTCCCTTATTTGTAGGATTGTTACTGATGGTTGATGTCAACATCTTTCTCAAACTGTCTTCCATTTTCCATCGCTATGACGAAGACTGTAAACAGCCATTGTCAATGCCTGTCTCAAATTGGTTTTTTTCTATTTTTCTTCGTGAGGTTGTAACTGCTAGCCAATGCCAATGCTTTTTCAAACTGTTTTCATTTTCCCCTATCTACATTGCAGACTGTGACTATACATTCTCAATGCCTATCTCAAACTGACTTCCATTTTCCTCTTTGTATGATTTTTACTGGAGGTCGATGCCAACATCTGTTTCAAACTGTCTTTGTCTATGTCAAGGACTGTGACTCGCCACCGTCAAAGCCTGTCTCAAACTGTCTTTGACATCCTTCTTTGCAGGATTGTAACTGCTTGCCAATACCTATGTCTGTTTTAAACTATAATTTAATTTTACCCTCTGCACCTAGGGCTGTTGTTGTATTGTTATTCAACGTCCCACTCAAGAGTATTTCACTCATAATGGGACGTCATCGTGTGCCGGTAAAGGGCGACACATTTTGTCTATGCTCGGCACTCCTGGCCGTAGAGCAGGGAGGGTTCTGTAGCGTGCCAAAACCTATTGTGACACCGGACATCGGTTTTTATTGTTTCCCCCGAAAGAGAGGAACGGCTTACCGCAGCATGGCGCTGTGCAAATTCGAACTTCAAACCCTTCGATTCGAAGTGGAACAAGCTAACCACTCGGTCCCACCTCAGTAGTACTGTAACTAGCATTTGTCTTGCGTACCTTTCCCAAATCGTCATCCATCTTCCTTCTCAGCATCTAGACAACTAGCTGTTGCCAATATCTGTCTTAAACTATTTTCCATCTCCACTTGTAGACTCAGACATTACTAGCCACTGTCACTGCCTGTCTTTCATCAATCTCCTTTACAGTTTCAGTTTGATTGGTCACCGCCAACGCCTTTTCATAAGGTCTTTCATTTTCCCTCGACTCCACAAGACTGTGGGGTCATGATCAGTGCCTTTCTCAAATTGTCCTCCAGTTTTCTTCTCTGTAACTAACAAATGTCCAGGTCTTCTGAAACTATCTTTTGTTTTTTCATCTGTATATCTAGGTTATTGCAAATACAGATACATGTATTTGTCTCAAACAACCTTTCATTTTCCTCTTGCAGCTAAGCTTTGTACGGCAGTTGTCACTGCCTGTCTCAATCTGTCGTTTATGTTCCTTTTGTATGACTGCGCCATCACTGTCCACTTGCAATACATATCTCATTCAATTAGGACTACTGTCTTTCGCATTTAATTCAGTGGAGGACTCGATTTCAAATTATTTCACATTTCATTTCTGCGTCTGTGTTATGACTAGCCACGAGGTGCATTTTAAGAAAAGAGCTTTTGTTACATTTTCAGAAATACGACCTTTTTTAACGGATAAAGGATAATCTAGATCAATCTCGATCACGGTGCGTTAACTCTACGATTTGTTTCTCTGTCGATCTTTCATTATCAAAGCGGCCATTTTCTCAAACGATTCCGTTATGCCAACCCCAGTGGTTGCGCATGCTCCTTGAATGAACCATTCGCGCCCTATTATTTCTGATAGGTCCAGGCACTGTGCTATTTCTTCTACTGTCATGGCGCCTGTAAGTACAATGAACAACTTGATAACAAAAGAATTACACAAAGTCTAAGATCAGAAAATTTGATGACTATCATGAAAACATCGACTTTGAACTTTTTTCCCCTTCAAAATACATGAAAACTTATAAGAAACTACATTTATTTTGCAAAAGTACTGTCTCCAAGACTGTAATTCTGTAAAGTCACAAAGTTCTAAAGTGTTAGTGGGTGACAGAAGCGACATGATCAGTATATAGGTGACGTCTCCAAAAAAGGCAATAACCACTAAGTGTGACGTAAGATTCACGTGACATACCTGGTACATCCTGTTTATTGGCGATAATAACCAGTGGTAATCCCTTCGTGTCATCATTATCTAGGACTCGGAACAACTCCGTTTTAGCCTCGTCCATTCTCGCCTCATCACTGCAATCAACAACATACAACAACCCTGTAAAGTAAAACACTATCTCTCAATAAACGTCATAAATGAATCAATTTTTCACAAAAGGAGACGGATTAAGATGAGTTTTGTATCCTATTTGTATTTTGGAATAAAAATGGCCTCACTATGAAAAACATTTGGTAATCCAGAAAGGGGTGGAAACAGGTACACGGAAGCAATAAAAAGTTTAAAGGATAGCTGAGTCTCGAGTACATCTGTACAACAATTTTTGTTTTACGATTTGAAATGACCTACACGAAAAATTGTTCCATGTGTTCTACAATTACAATTCCAGTTTGGGGTGGTTTACGTTGATAATAGCCCCTTTCATTGTAAAGTGCGGCTGTGTTACCTGGGTTTGTAAATTCCCGCAAAATGATATCAAGAAAACATTCAGTCGTCTATGTCTTTATGGTTATTCCAACCGTTTTGTCAACCGAAGCCACATGTGACAGGGCCACAGTTACAGTCAAAGGGTCTTTATTTCGTTTGTCCCATAAAAAAAAAAACAACAGAGATCGTAATTAAATGCATGATAGATCTGTGTACATGAGACCAGCCTAAAAGGGTTTCGAGTAAAATACAATTTCAAAGACACCAATAGAATGACAAAACTTAATCTCATTGCTTCTTCACACACACACATCGGAACTGCACATGTGGAACAAATTGCTAGCGGAGCAATTAATTAAGGATAGTAAGAAGGTACTGTACACCAAGAAATTTCCGCGGAACTTCTATTTTAGCGAACCACAGGTTGAAACCCCCCACCCCCCCCCCGGGAAATCCCGCCTCCCCCTGGAAAAATATCTAGATACACGTATGTAACGATACCTTGTTTGGCCTGAAAGTAGTGTCTCCAGAGTGGGCGGATCCTGTCTTGTCCACCAACATCCCATACAGTGAAGGAAATACCCCGGACTACGTTAACATACTCGACATTGAATCCTATAGTTGGAGTGGCATCAATACAATCCCCAAGTTTTGTCCTGTACAACACTGTCGTTTTACCTATGGAAAAGAAAAGATAAAAGTATAGACAAAATCAAGCCTAAATTCATATTATAGACAAAATATAGATTTTTTACAAGCCTCTTGCAAGCCTCGATTATTCAGTTGACAACTTTTATATATTTCACAGATTTTAATGGCTGAAGTGATAATACAATAAATGTAGGCCTATATGTTTACAAAAACATTTAAATAAATAATAAAATGGATAAATCAAAGAAGGGTATGGAATAGGAAAACGTCATGCACTTGTAAGAATGTTTTGTCACTACTTGTTGTAAAATGGTAAAATCAGAGACGTATATATACATGTAACACATGTGTTATCTACGTCTCTGGTAAAATTTAGTCAATCAACCGAGCCCAAGGTAAATCCGTCATGTAGACTTAGTATAATCTCTGTGATTATATTAGTACAAAGCAGTTGAGGTCGGGTTCAGGTAAAGTCGATAATAAGTTTTACCTGAGGAATCCAACCCGCACATCAGAATCCGTGCCTCTATAACCGTAGACGCACAGCTACCCATGCCATTTACCCGAATCGCACTGTACAGGAAATGATGCAGTAATTAGTTTTTGACGTAAACAGTTTGGTTAGTAACGAACTAAGAGAGATAACTCTAACTCGAACATACAGGCCAGTCTCTGCCAGAACCAAGTAAATGACATGGGCAGTTGTGCGTCTACAGTTAGAGAATCAAGGATTGTGATGTTCGGGCTGGATTCTTCAGGTAAAACAACTGCAACTGACTTCATCTGTTTTGTAATGCCCCTCTTAACCAAATACAACAACAATATTATATTGCAACGTAGCGCACCAAGCGTCATCATGATGCGTTTTATCAAAGAATTAAATCAGCATTTATAGAACAGCGGTGTTATTGGTGATTTGTAACAACAAACAGTGCTGGGTTCGGTTTCTATCATTTATTCGCTCACCAAAATAATATTATATGTGTGATCTGTAATAGAATAAAAGTACCATAAATATCTATGGCAAGATTATAATATACATGTACAGTAAAACATTATCATTATATGCCACATACTAAAATTAAGAAATCAAATTAACCAAGTTAAAGCTGGGCTAGGAAGTTAAAAAGTTTTTGAACTTTGGAGGTATGGTACATGTATTGTTGTTTGACGTCCCACTCAAGAAAATTTCACTCATATTGAGACGTCGCCGTGTGCCGGTGAAGGGCTACAAATTTTACCTATGTTCGGCACTGCTGGCCATAGAGCAGGGAGGGTTCTTGAATGTGCCAACACCTACTGTGACACGGGACCTCGGTTTTTACTGTCTCATCCGAAAGACAGGGACAGACAACCGCGGAGTGGCGCTACGCAGCTCGAACCTGGATCTTTCGATTTGCATTCGAACACGCTAGCCACTCGGCCACGGAGGCCCCTTTTGAACTTTGAATAAAAACATTATCCGATCCACGGTCAAAAGTTTATTTTGACATTACCCCACTTATCCATGGGCAATTTTTTGTTTTGAAACACCCTACTTCTTTTCCCTAAACAGTAGACATATTTGTATTTGTTTCACTGGAAAAAGAGTACTACAGCAGCAATAAAAGGCGGATTAGTGCTGTCAGTCGTCATTCAATGCCTGAACGCTCAACGCGGCACTAATATATTATAAAACTTGAACTAGATGTATATTTCTTTCACCAAAATCGAAGTTTGGCTAGTATACGGTAGGAACGTGCGCTAGAGAATTACTTTGTATTCAATACCTATTTGTCTCAAGGAACTTGTCACCTGACACTTTCTGTCACTTGTCATTGGATAATCGATATAAACAACATAACCTATGTTGTACTAAATACATGACGGTAAGAACCTCATGCAAATCAGCAAAAAAAAAAAAAAAACCAAACAAACAAAAACAACAAAAAAAAAAACGAACCGTTAGGAAAATCATTTCTCGATATCATTAACGAACCGAGATAATTTTTTTATCAAGTACAATGTTAATCTACCAGTGATCTTGTAGTACATTTCTTTGCCTATTGACGGCTAGAGCGAGCTTCGGTTGAATGACTCAATTTTACCAATAGATCGATCTACGTCTAGGCCTATCAGTGCACAGTCGCGCCTCACGCGAATAAGTAAATTTTATGCAAAACTTAACAAAGCGACATCTCTCCATTCTTTCTACTCTCACTCTCTATTTTCCCAATTTTTCTGTTTTTATTTAATTGGGGGAAATAGAGAGAACAGAGAAACGCCACTTCATTAATTTTTGCATATACTTGTCATTGGCGGGACCTCCGCGGCCGAGTGGTTACCGTGTTCAACTTCGGTTGGCCGTCCCTGTCTTTCGGATGAGACAGTAAAAACCCAGGTCCCCTGTCAAAGTTTCTCTCTGGTTCTCAGCCTGATTCTCTCTATGACAGAAATCAATAAGCCTTCGTAAGACATCTAGCAGATATGCCATTTCAGTGTTAAACGTCTGACAAAGTCAAATATATTGGCGCAAAATGAATCGCCAAGTCATAAAGAGTAGTTACGTATATAAAGTGGAGCCTCATTAATCCGGACACCTTCGTTTCCAAGCAAATTGTCCGGATAAGTGAAGCGTCCGGATTACTGAAACATAAACACCATAATGTGCAAGGCAATCTGAAAATTTTGTTCCTTTGAAATTTCGTCCGGAAGGTGAAGCGTCCGGATTATTGGCGTCCGGATTGGTGAGGCTCCATTGTTCCATTGACGTTTTCGTATAGCAAAAGATATAGCAAAGCCGTATGTACCATAGGAAGTGCTGACAATGATATTCTTGTAGAGAAACAGACATAAAAGCAACATTTCCAAAATGTCTATATCTGGGGAGAGTGATATAACGGAAATGATTTTTTTGCATTGCTTTATTATAAAGGTAAGAAAAACATTATATGAAACAATGAACAAGAAAAAAAGACAAATTTATGATAAGATGTACAATTCATATACATATATTAAAATAACGATGAGCATAATGCATAAAATCGTTTAAAACTCCACAGAATGATAACATGAAAATATTTGACATTTATATTTATATATTAATGATATATATTTATGATGGCAATGATAACAACAATTACATAAGGTGACACAAACTTATGAGTATACATATCTTTATATCACAGATCGTCAAAATGGAATTAGGTTATTGCCCTATGGTCAGAGCGCAGACACACGTGCGATATGTGTTCGAATAAAACGTTAAAGTAGAAGGATATGTTGATGTCTTTTCGGTCATTGTACAACAATATGAATAACACATATCTATACCAATATATCAGTCAATACAAAAAATAGAAGACAATATACGATATAGGTGTATGTTGGACAAACACGGACCTTTGCAAACCCAGAGGTGGGATCAGGTGTCATGGAGGAGTAAGCTCCCCTCATGGCCGATCACAACGACTGCAGTGCACAGTATAATTAAAATGAAATAACTGAGAAACGGATTCCCGCCAAAATCGGTAGAGATGACTCAACAACCATTATCGAAGAAGCTATTCAACATTCCATTCGGTGAAATATTTAAATTGCAAACAAGGCCATAACTACTGTAAATATACTGTTAAGAAAACATTGTATGCGATTCACATGTATGGCTGCTTATTTCCACAAATTACAAGTATCGCATGGATCTTCTTGTACCATATAGGTGCAGTGTACACAGTGTAATAGTTATCTGGAATCACAACTCGAACCTGTACTTTGTGTAATGTCACAGATATTGCACATATAATAAACTCCAATCTTTTGATGTTTATATTGTCTTATCTTTTGGATTTAAAGTCCTTTGTTAGATTTGCCATTTCTCTCATTGCCTCAAATATTCCGTCACCATTGGTTGCGCATGCTCCTTGTATAAACCATTTCCTGTCTTTGAGTTTCCGGAGATCCATTTTATCTGCTATTTCCGCCGTATTCAGAGCATCTAAAATAATGAATGAATCAACGTGAGTCAAAATAAACAAGATTCCTTTAATTTATCCAGTCAAAGAGGTCATTATCGAATTTTTTTCATAGTCATATAAATGTACATATACATATATATACAAACAGTTTTCTGAGGTCTGGGCGAGCCCTGTTGATTAATGTAAATATGATTAGAAGAAATTATACTCTATCGATTTACACGCTTTCGATGACTTTCTTTCATTTCGTTTTGAAACAATCTGATTTCTTAAATTCAATAAATTTGATCGTGGCTGATATACGTACTTGGTAAATCTTGCTTGTTGGCTATAATAACCACCGGAACACCTCTCATTTCATCATTGTCTATGATTCCAAACAGTTCCTCCCTGGCCTCCTGCATCCTTTCCCTGTCATTGCTGTCCACGACGTATATTAAACCTGAAATAGGAAAAATTGCACATATGAACATTATGGGGATTTACACCTGCTTTTGTGAAGATATAATAAAAATATTTCCCTTTGATATTCAATGCATTACATGGAAACTACTTTGTGTCAGAGGTTGAATAATGTCTTCAAACAACTAGGTTGCAATGCAAAGGCCTTTTCTGACTCCTTCTTCACCTGCGTTTCTATGAGTGTTTATACATTGTATATCACAGATGAACCGATGTACAGGGGTAGTTCTACATAAGAACATTTTGTATACAGAGGAAAACGACTGATCAAAATAATATGTTGTTATTACAAAGATATCAGAGGTAATGATTGCTGTCAACATTGTGCGAATTTTCATTCGGTATATTTATTTTGTTTGCTACTGCAATACTTTGCTAAATGAAATGTTGAGTTATTTATTCAATAGTGGAAGTATATTCGTAGTTTATTTACTTACAGGATTGGCTCCCCGCTTATTTAATTTGAATTTTGCCGTAGACCTACAGAGGGTGTGATCGGTATAAAGGCCCGTCGGGATTCTTACTCTTCCGGGACACCTGATCCCACCTCTGTTCCTTTTTCTGCTTTAAGCTGTCCAGTGCTCATTGGATTTGTACATTGTTCCAAGGACAAATAACTACTCCGTATGTAATTCACCCCTAAAGAAGCATTTGGATTTGCCTAAATCATTGGTTTAATGAAGAGTGTATTTATTTTACAGGGGGTAATGTCTTAATATATTTGTATTTTGTGCATATGACAGCGGAGTACATAAAAAGACACCAACTTACAAGATTTTGATAACACTGCAGTATAGGCCTAATTGTTTTGTTTGAATAGGGCTCTCAACACCTATTAACAATGAAAGCCTACGTGTTAATTCATACTTTGGAAATTTTCCAATGTTTTGTGATATATCTCGTTTATTTTTAACAATTGACTCCGCAATTTGGATTTTAATTTAGCAAAGCGGGACTAAATGTACTCTAGGTGATTTTCTTTAACTGTATAATCCAGTTCCTCTTTTTTTCGGGTTTAACAATATTTCATTAAGATGTAGATACAGACTTTAAATTGGCACATACCTTCCGTGTTTGTATAGTAATGCCTCCACAATGGCCGAATCTTATCCTGCCCACCTACATCCCACACAGTGAAGGAAATCCCCTTGACCGGATTGACTGTCTCAACATTGAATCCTATTGTCGGTATGGTACATATATTCTCGTTCAGTTTGATCTTGTAGAGGATAGTTGTTTTACCTGGAGAAATAAAAAGAAAAAAAAAAAACGATGGCCTCATCAACAATGAACTCAATATCATTTGGCAATGTGGAATTGAACATTCCCCATTAATATGTAGATTCTTTACGCGCGGTTAAAGTTTGTCTCACTCATCATATCTATCATATCTAATAATACACATAAAAGCATTTAAGGTCATACATGTATTAAAGTTTATGTTATTGCTTAGTGTAAAGTTGATGCACAAATTTGTGTTCAAACATATTTTCTTCGTATCTGAATACTCTATATACATTTGTGTCTACATTTGTATATTTAGATCTCTTACCTGCTGCATCCAAACCAAGCATTAAAATCCTAGCTGGATTAGAAGATGAAAATACGGAGAAAACTTCCTGGAGTTTAGAAACTAGTGCACCCATTTCTCTGATTGTTCTGCTGTCAAACTGAACTGTGATTGTGAACCAGTGCCTTATACTAAACTAAACCATGACCAAACATGAGGGACGTGGTTCATATACATGTGTGTTGTTCCAGCCTGGAAGAAACTGCGTCACGAGGATATTGCACAAACTATTGTCTCGGGATTTTACTTAGGTTTAGAGTCATAAATCATGGAAAACCCCTGTTTCTAAATATGACTTTGTTTACTAGCAACCATAGCCAAGAAAGGTAACTCTCGCAATTTAAACGCACTGATAATCTTATTTACATTTAATGAAATTGATTATGATAATAACCAACGGATAATCTCCTAAAGATGAAATATTAAAAGTATTTTACTTTCTTGAATCTTTACCTAATAAAGGTATGAAAAAGTATACCTGTCTCTAGCCAGATAGTAAAGCACAAGGGAATCCGAAGTGGCATTAGCGTGACGCAATTTTCTCCAGGGTGGAAGCTACTGCATGTTAAATGACCACGTTGATACGATCCTGTCACCTGTATAGGTGTTCTATATATAATGTAGGTTTAAATTCATCTTAACCATTGTTCAAATAAAGTACTCAGCAGAATGGGGTTGTTCTTATCAAAACTTTACGATGTATTCTCGTCTTTTTCTGGATCAAATCCGGCTCGCGTTTTAATGCTTGGATTAGATGCAGCAGGTAGAATATTATATAACAATGATAACAAAATTAATTCTATAATTATTATTATTATTATTATTATTATTATAGGATAAATGTTTGCTGTAGCGTAAACTTGTTTCATTAGATGAAGAGTTAAAATACTTACTCAATGGTGACTGTTCAAATGTACATGTGTAAAATGATTTTCAAATGATTTAAAAATCATTACTTTTGTAATCACAATTTTTACACTTATTGAAACATTGAATTACTATTCGATAATGGCTGTTGAATCGTATTATTGCACTTTAAATTGACTATGAATTTACGACGAGTATGCCCCGCGCACAGGTGATGCTTAACACCACTAAGGCACTACAATCAATTTTTCATTTTTGCTTGCAGGAAAAACGACTGTTCTATATAAAATTAAACTGAATGAGAATGTCGCTACAATACCGACTATAGGATTTAATGTCGAGACTGTGAATCCAGTCAAAGGCGTGTCTTTTACAGTGTGGGATGTCGGTGGACAGGACAAAATCAGACCTCTCTGGCGCTACTACTTCCAAAATACTGAAGGTAAGAAATAGAATTAAAATTATAAATGTTATGTGCAGTAAAACGTGTATGATTTTAAATATGGTTTTAGAGAGTAGTCGTAGCTCAGCGGTAGGATGTTTTACTTCAAATAATGAGGTTTTGAATTCGAACTCCGGCGGAGGCGCTCGTCTATGCATGTCATTCGAATGTCCCTTAATGCTCAATCACTTAAAGGGTCGAGACTAAAATTTGAAGTCCTTCACCAGCATTTGGGTTATGTTTTTGAGAGATTTTTAAAATTGAATATTGGTTGGTCCGATCCACTATAATTATTTGGTGTCAACATTTTGGAAATGTTAAGGTTGGTATAATGACAACCTTTCATTGAATGAAATAAATAATTTCATTATTTGATTATGGTTGTTGAATCATCTCTTCCGATTTTGAAGAGAAATGGTTTCTGAATTATTTCATCTGAAATTGACTTTCGGCTCGTGGCGGGTGTGACGGGTCAACAAGGAAAACTTACTCCTCCATGACACTTGATCCCTCTTCAGTTTTTATAGAGGTCCATATTCTTCCAATAATAATATTATTTGTTGTCTCCTGATTCATCTTGTGATTGATACCTTAGAATCTGAAATCATCATACAGAAAAAAAACCCGAGAAGAATCACAAAAGCGATGATATACTTAGTTATCAAAACTTGTAACAGCGTAATCATAAAAACACTTATTCCAGGATTAGTATACGTTGTGGACAGTAATGATAGGGAGAGGATAGCTGAGGCCAGGGAGGAGCTGTTCGGAATTTTAGAAAGTGATGAGATGAGAGGAGTTCCGATAGTGATAATGGCAAATAAACAAGATTTACCAAGTAAGTCTTCTAAAAAAATTAGATACTGAATTTAAATTGTGGAGATTATCTTTACTTCTATTGTACTTATAAGTTTCGAATTGAATACATGTACATAAAAATATATATAAACTTTTCGGCATATAAATTATATATGCCACTATTGGAAGATATTAGCTTCATTCAATTTTACCGCCAGTATCGCAGTGAATATATAGTTTTTAATTACGCACAGACCCAAAGATTAGATATATTTGTTAATTTGTATGTGGAAATCTCTGGTTTTCGTTATTTAGTTACTGTAAGGCATATTTACTTGTATGAATTCCACGTCTGAAACAGGGTATTTAATGTTGATAAGTGCATCTTTAACCCTTATTCAATTTCTATTTTTTCCCTCACAGATGCAATGGGATCATCAGAAATAGCCGAGTCTTTGTGTTTATCGAAGTTAACCGGAAGGAAATGGTTCATTCAAGGAACTTGTGCAACTTCCGGGGAAGGCATTTTGGAATCCATGAGAGAGATGGCAAATCTAGTAAAGGAGAGACAGAGCAAATCAAGCTGGACATAAATTGACTTTTAAATTTCAATTTCATAATGTTTTCAGTCAACAAAGATGACATAGCGTGAGTCCCCTTAAGTCTTCAGCAACGTTTAGCTGGACCTAGTGAACAAACGGGGATTTTCAAAAGATACATTTGTACATTGCAACTGTTGATGACCCCATATAAGTCTACATTCAAGATGTACATAACTTGATGGCTGACTTGTGAAAGTATTGACTTTTTTCTTCTCGGTGATCCCCTAACAAGAAAACCGGCTTTGAAATATACATGAGAAAATACACTTGAGAAACTGAAACAACGATGTTCTTCGGATATTTTAGCCAAAATAGCTGGTATTAATCAAACAATTTTAAACTTGATCTGATTTCTTTTATCTGACGTACATGGTAGATAATGTCCATGTACAAACATTCCGTCCACCAAGAAAGCATTTTTTTCCTAATCCATAGAATAAAATGGGTGGAGCACTTGTCTATGTAACCGATTGGTAAAATCCATCATTTGCATATCATAGTTATGATATAAAGCATACAATAATTGTTCATTCCTTTCATGTAGGGGTGTACAATGATCACTGTCACTGGTAGTCATTTTATTAGTATTATGACCGAATGCTCATTTTCTAATCGCCTCAAATATTCCGTCACCATTGCTAATTTTCTTGAAAGTGATATACACGTACACGGCTGTGTTTATTTATTATATAATGTCCATAATCTTTCTATACAATACATACCGTGTATTCATAGAATATCACGTATGCAATACTTGTGCACACTATACATTGCCTATTCTTGTATTCGAGTTTATAACTAATAGAATGTAGATCGTTTACTTGCATATATATCATATATATACTCAGAGTTTGTCAAATGATGTAAATGCTTCTTAGTATTTTCACCGGTTCACTCTAAAATGCATGCAAACGTGTTTTTAATGTAAAATATTAAAATTTAAATCTTGTTTTATTCTGTATCTGTCTAAACAGATATTTGATATTTGTCATTGAATTAACAATATGACTTTGTATTTATTGAATTTTGATTTTTTTATGTTTATAATATCTACAGTATTTGAAAAAATAAAACAAACTTTATTTGAAATACTGTAATTGTTCAGATATATGAGGATTTTTAAGTAGAGGTATTATAGGATACACGTTACCGATGGAATAGATATGTATGGGAGATGTGTAATGAAATTTGTACAACAAGCAATCTAATCTAAATTCAATCTCCAATCTCCAATCGGACAATCAGCTCCATTCTATGCAATATCGCAAGCAGTCTAACAAAACCCCATTGATAAATCAAATCCTATATTTTCATTTCGACTTTTTGAATGCAGTCCCTTTGTACTCAATTTTCCATGGTATTTGAAAGCCATGGTTAAATATTCAGTCATGGGGACATGTAAGCCTACCACAGGGGCCAAACATGATTCTTCCTTGGTAACATTTTTGCTTATTACACTTTATAACTGATAACGCAGTTGACATCTTCGGGATTGAATCTGAATTTGAAAAATAAATGAAGGGAGGCTTGAAAAGGTATGATAATTATGTAATAGTTCCAGAAGGCAAAGCCTTGAGTAACATACTTGTTTGTAAGACACACTATTATAATTGTAAAGAAGGAGAAATATGGCGGTACTAATTTAGAAATTCCTACTTACACACGGTGCCAACTCTAAAAGTGTGAAATCCATCAATTTCACGAGTCAATATTACGCTTTTTTGATTACTCACCTTAATCACCGAGGTCGCATGTATCTAAGAGTCGGCACATCAAAGAACCCTCACTGCTCAATGACCATAAGTGCCGAGCATAGGCCAAATGTGTCACCTTTCATCGGCATACGTTGACGTCTCAGTATAAGTGATAGATTCTTGATTGGAACATTAAATAACAATACAATCAACCAAACTACATCAAATACATATTATTTTGAGCTACCTCATCTATATTGGATACCTAAACTTCACACAACACAACACAAACAGAGGTAGCCTACGTGTGCATAGCCTTATTCAGTATAAGTTCCATCCCACCTTTGTCTTAACAGAACAAAAACATAAATTCGATATCTATTATATTGACGACGTTCAATTAAGGACTGAAGCTAATTTGTACATATGTTATACGATACAACATAACTTGGGGCAGTGTCAATTGGATTTACTCAGTCCTACTTGGTATATCCGTAGATCTGGAGTCTAGGCTATAATGTAAAAGTAAGTTCAATATTTGTATGAAAAGTTAATGGTAACGAACAGTGATCGATCTCATATTTATATAAGGAAGACAAAATAACGAGTTGGGCAAACACGGACCCCTGGTCACACCAGAGGTGGGATCAGGTGCCTAGTAGGAGTAAGCATTCCCTGTTGCCCGGTCTACACCCGCCGTGAGCCCAATATCTTGATCATGAAAATTGAGAAATCCGTAGTCAAAATCAGTGTGTAATAACGGTCTACAAACTAATATGAAACACTCCAGACAACATTCGAGTATATGAATATAAAATACATATGCATAGGCCTATAGCAGCAGCAGTTGCGGAAGCAGTTGTCTTTTTCTTGTCCTTTGGGTAAGATATTAAAATTCGAGATCCAGTGTGTTATAGTAGGTCTGGACATGT
>JACSZP010019205.1:908-11886 GCA_016161895.1 Pinna nobilis
TTTGGATCTTATTACCAGTACTCTGTACTCAAAATATTTACACAAATCTTACATATTGGGTTGGAAGTGATTTCTTTACCCAAAAGCAAACTCCCGACACAAATTAACGGCAGATCAATAGGAAGAGATATAAAAAATAGTACAGCTGCATCCGTTGTTTTTGAAGATAGGTTAAATGCTGTTTACTAAATCAATAAGCCAATCCAATAAGAATAAATCACCCAGTAAGTTTGTTTGTTGAGACTAATCCATGTTCTTTAGAATAGATGTCAAAATATGGTTGTCCCAATATGTACTTGCAAGCATTTACAGTGTGGCTAAGATATATCTATGACTAATTGTTAAATGTTTTGCACTCAAAACATAACAGAAGCCACCATGGCCTTCTAGTTAGCGTGTTCGTCTTCTGATCGTGAGGTATTGGGTTAGAATTTTGGCCATGCTGCGGTTGATTGCCCCTATCTTTCAGGTAATACAGTAGTCTTAGGTGTCAACACGTTAAAGAACCCTCCCTGCTCTACGGTCATAAATACCAAGGGTAGTTAAAATTTGTCGCCCTTCATCGGCACACGGTGACATCTCCATTTGAGTGAAAGATTTTTGAGTGGGACGTCAAACAATAATTCAACCAACCAATTGCAACAAACAAAGAAACCGTTAAAACGTTTTCTCTTTTAGTTTTTGTTATCTTTTACTGTTTCGCATTAACTATTTCTGACACGTCCGCACAGAGTTCTAGTTTTTTAACCATCGCTTTGGTTTTGTAAAAGTTAATTGAACGTTTATGATTACTTTTCAAATACTTTTCTACATAAAGGATGTATAATAACACCATTTAAAGGAAGGAAATATTAAGATTTTAGAAATGGAAATTGTGTCAAAACAAATTACTTAGAATTACATTACTATGGCAAATATGCAAATTTTAAAAGTAAAGTTAATACATAAACTTTAACATGACGAATTGGATTTAAACAAATACACGTGTAAAATCAATTGTATTTAGTCTGGTACTGAATAGGAAAAAGTAAGCCGAACATATGCAGAATATTGCAACATAATTCATGACACATTGTGTAATCCGGAAAAATCAAAAGGAATTGAACTGCTAAATGGTTGAAAATGGTCGTAGGTATATAATTCAAATCCACTGCTTCAAACAGAAATTGATCTTTATAATTTCAAATTAGCACATCTTAAACTACAATGTATTTACCTACGAATAATAGACTATCTAAAAGAACTCTATCAAATCAAATCAAATAATTGTATGTCATTGTCAATGTCAACACAAGTATATACCCCAACTTTGGCATGCTCGTATAATATAAAATGATTGTGCAATAATACATCAATATCAATCAATATCAAGGGTACATCAATATCTAAAACCATTCATTAAATACAGAAATCACGGGTCATAGCTTCTATCACTTTTAATCGCCGTCTTCGTTTCTTGTTACAAAGAAGCAGAATCCGGAAAGTAATACTGCATAACGAAATCATTTAACTTTTTTTTTTAAATTTCGTTTATACTTTTGAGAGACATGGAATACTAATTGCAAGAGCATACAGACATCCATATATTAAGAGCGCTGTGTAGAAACAAGAGAAAACACCATTTACGCCTTTTCGGGATGTACCGTCATTTAGTCAAACATTCTGTTATACTCTACTTAAAATTTCACTTTACACTAAAACTAAAGCAAATACACGCTAGACGAAGTGATATAATGCGCCTGTATGATACATGATGCAGTCAGAAACATCGTATTTGCCCTGTTACAAGTTACACGTGTTCATAATCTAATCATCATTCCACATTGTCATCCCCAGGGAAATATTTTGAAGTTGGGCCTTCCGACGTCGAATATTCGATCGATGTGTATTTGTTTAAGAATTTCAAAAATTCTCGGTTTGGGATTTTCAATATTTAATACACGCACTTTAAATTTTCGGAATGCATCGGGTAACCATATACAGTCGAATCTCATTAATACGGAGTCAATAATATATCCGGATGCTTCACCACCCCCCNNCCCCCCCCCCCCCCCCCCCCCCCCCCCGGACTGAATATCAGAGGGAATAGATTTTCATTTTATACTGGTCATTGTAGAGATGTTGTTTCAGTAATCCGGATGCTTCATTTACAGCCAAGACGTCGGGGTTGACGAGGCTCCATTGTACATATACATGTATTACACATATTCACATACGAGTTTGTATTCATATCGCACTAGTGTGTGCAGTGGAGTCTCTCCAGACAACCACATACGAGATGTCGTCTTACAAGCAAAGATGTAGGGTACAAAATAACTCACTGAAGACACCATCATAGCAAAAGACAATTTTCGCAAGTCACCTTAGTGGTCTAAGCAGCAAGGTTTTATTTAATACATTTGTACCCTTTGTCTAAACGGACTGGTCAAACAAATTCAGCGGTTTTGTGTCCTAAGATTTTGATAAAAAAAAGAAGAAGAAATTCTGCATTGTAAGTACGAGACGCCATCTTGAAACCAGAGACTTGGGATATTTTCATATTTTCCTTACACCACTCAATATCTTGAGCTTGAGATCCAAAAGATCAAAGTTCCGTACTTGATCTCCCTTTATGAGGCGTGCCTAGAGGACAGCATTTGTGAGGTCATAAACAATTAATGAAGAATAAAGTACAAGACTTTATTACCAAGATAAAAATGACTTGCAGCTAAAAAGGTATGAAGTTTTTAATTACGTGGTAATCAGAAACACTCAGATTACCAATTAGAAAAATGCAATATATAATGTGCATTCTGCCGAGTTTCGTCTATTTCTATATATAAGCTCCTTTGAATACGTAAGTTAATATATGGCGTGCTTATAAAGCCAAATTGATGAAAAATATCAGTATTCCTGTGTTTGCATTCATTAAAGATTTATAAACCGTGTTCTCTTACGTATAATTGTACTGGTCAGTTAGAGCGAATTAACACATTTCACAATTCTCCAGGGCGGTTAAAAGTATCGCGAAACACCGAACTCTTATGTAAGATCCAAATCTTGTACTTTCCATAAAGTTCAAAGATATATTGATAGAACTTTTATATAACAAGTATTGTCTCGATGTTTTATAATAAAAATATCATCAATTATAAAAGTTTTGTTTTCATTTTTGTTAAATGTTCAACCCAATACTTTTAACACATATATTGAGGTGCCATCCTATGTTGTTGAACGGTTTCAAGTATTGGTCCTTATAACTAACAGTTATCAAGCAAAGAGGGGTCGTAAAAGTGTCAAAACCTACTATGATGTAGGACCTCGTAGGTATCATGCGAACGAACAACGGTTTCTATTTATTTTGAGAACTAGTGTACAAGTGCTCCCCATTTGAAGGAAAATATGTCCCGACCGAGAAACGAACCCGAAAACATGCAGACAAGGTAATCGCTATAACCACCAGGTCACCGTTGCGGCCCAGCAAAAGAGTTTTGTGAAACAAAAATCGGTGAGAAGTTGTAACTTTATTATGATTATATATCATTACCTCTTCACAAAGATCAGTAGATGCAAACGATAGAAACAGTACCATATACCATAATGATATCAAGAGAAAATAAGCCTTACAAATGACCGAAACGGAAATAATTCATCAATATTCAATCATTTGGAATCAATTAGTTATCCAACATAATGTCTTTTTACTGATAGTGAGAATGGGACCCCATGAAACAGTTAAATGTCATGTTTTCAAAATACGCAATTCCGTCTAGTTCTATATAGTTGGAGCGCAATGTGCAGGAATTGACTGTCCTTCCGGAACACTTGAACACACTCCCGGTTTTAGTGGGATCTTGTTACTCTGATGTTTGTTTTAAGTGTTGTTGTGTGGATTACTAATTGTAGTGTTGTCTCTTTTTGTTTTGGTCATTGTGTTGTCTTCCGTTGGACATTTGAATTGTAAATGTCCCCTTGGTATCCCCAACGTCCCCTGCTCTTAACTTAAGAGTCCACTTGGTATCTCCAACTTCCCCTGCTCTTAACAACTTAAGAGTCCACTTGGTATCTCGAACTTCCCCTGCTCTTAACAACTTAAGAGTCCCCTTGGTATCTCCCACTTCCCCTGCTCTTAACAACTTAAGAGTCCACTTGGTATCTCCAACTTTCCCTTTTTAAGGATAAGAAATCACTTGTAGTTGCGTTCGAAAGTATTTTCTGATTGCCCTGCCATTCAAACTCTCGAACATCCAACCAGTGTATACGTGTATATAGATAATCGTAGTTTTAATCACTGACAGATTGGCAATGCGCCCGACGAACATAAATCTTGTCAATGCAACCTAATCACAAACTAGCCAAACACTCTTATAGCTACGATTGGAACAAAAAGACAAGTATTGTAAATAAAACTTTAGTTGTGTCACCTGACTCGTTGTAAAACTCGTTAATTAGGGAATTATTTAAGCATGTTCCGTTTGCCACAGGAATTTCCTTCCGTTGATGTTCAGGAAATTCAGTTTCCTTGATTCCACGATCGATACGTCTCAAACGTCTGTCCATCAAATAAATGAGAAGTGTCACATACCGATGTCGTTTATCTAATTCTTTTGTACAAGCGATTGTCCGTGTTGTGTCGTCCTCAGAAGAACCAATTCGTCTGTGTGATCTGAGAATAGTCGCCAGTATCCTTATCATATCTCGTATCTTCAGGGTGAAAAGGTTCGTCACTCTGTTGAATGTTGCATTTAGCCATATCAAGATATGTCTTGGTGGTTTGTTATCGTTGCCTGATGCCCCAACAGAGAATGTGTCAGCACTGTCACTCTTATGGAGCCGACACCGAATGCCGGTGACGGGCTTCACCTTTGGCAAACAACTGTTGCTTTGAAAACGATATGTACCACATAACTTTTAATTAAGATAGTTACATTAATTTACATAATGTATTAGAATGTGGATATACGTGACAAATCTCCATAAAGAGTCTGCTAAAAAATGAATATTCCAAAGATTTGAATAAGTAATATTGTTATGTGTAACGCCCAAAAGGTAATGAGTTCATCATACCAGCCACCAACCAGCCTCAGACTGATAAACGGAAAATACACATCCGGGTCCACACCCGTCAGATACGGCCGCATTTCAACAGATGTAGTCCCTCTAATCTCTTCTTCAAATTGAATAAGTGCTATCCAAAATCCTTTATTTGGGAAAATAACATCTCGTCTTTCATATACATGTTCATATGCGGCCCGTAGTGACATGTTTTCAAACTTTACCATATACGCTATGCAAACGGTTGCAGACCGACTCACTCCTGCTATACAATGAACCAAAGTTTTCCCGCCATTTTGACTAGTGGTATGAATGATATCCAAACATCTGTCCATGCATGACAGAATGTTTTCATCGGGACTATCTCTGAGTTTTGCTCTATAAATCGTTAAATTTTCTTCATCTGGATACGTAAAGTTTTCCAGCTCAACGGACATGTTGATCACATTAGTAATTTTCGCATTCTCTAGTGATTCCTTTGTTATTGCGCCACATCCAGAAAGATATAAAGTCTCCGTTATTTTTGACAGACCACCGGCTGATACTTTTGTTTTCTGTAAAATGAAATGTGTTATTGTTTTTACAAAAAACAAATCTAGTTCATTGTGCATGCAGATCGGTAAAGGATAATTTGCAGACAAATTCCATGCACAGAGCATATAGGCGTGCGTATGATTATAAATGAAAACCCATTTCAGAATATCCCTTGCATATCTGGCTTCATCAAATCAACAGCAACAGCCTCAGTCAGATTATCGAAAGACAATTATGGATAAAGACATAAAACACGTACTCGGCGCGGATTTAAACAACGTAGACGCCTATATTTTCCTTAAACTACAATAAGAGAAATAAAATGGGGAAAATATATCGAGATGAAGTGATATATATGTTATCTAAAACACTAAAACAAGTCGGAAAATAATTATTCCAAACAGAAACCTTCCATTATCGACGTATGAAAGAAACGCGCATGCAAAACTTTCACTTTCAGCTGCAATTTTTTCAGTGGAGTGGTAACAGGTCCGAAACAAAGTATGAACCACTCTTGTGGCTTGTATCTTTGATACGTTTCCAAAAGAGGGGAAGGGCCAAAATTGACATGAAACAAAAAAACAATCTACTGGTAATGGAAGTTTTGCGGAACTTTGAGGTTCCTTATTGGTAAATGGCAACTGAGGGGTGTATAAGACCATTCCATTGGTTACCAAAGCCAGTGTCAAACTCTAATTCACAAATCGTTTTCCAGATCATTTGTCATAGAATGAATGTATTGTTCGGAAATAACAGTTCGAGAAGGAAATGAAATGATAGACCTCCTGTATTCTGCGCAAAAACAAGCAATGTAGCTTACAATCAGATTGTTATAAGAATTTGCTTGATGATCACGAAATGTTGCCAATACGAGAGCCAGACACTGTGATTTATTAGGGATAAAGAATTATATATAGTCTTGGACATGCTATAAATGAATCAATTTCACTAGGAACGTCTAACAAGAGTAATATTATGTAAGAAATATCTTTCTGCCTTGCTGCTTGTACTAGCTAATAATCAATGGACGCCGGTAAGTAGGTAGCCACCTATACAGACAATATTGTATCCACATGTTCATACAGAAGCGGTTGTGGGTCTGCTCTTGATTGCTTGACTATGCACTAGGGGTTCGGGGGTTAGAGTCGCAAAAATGCTCTGCTGGGTTCCCCTGTCCAGATGAGACAGTAAAGAACTAGATGATATGTCATAGCTAACGTTAACACTTCGAAGTTCCTTTAATGAATTGGATAAAGTCCTGAACATGAGTTAAAATGCTACAGTTTGCTTCTACTTGATGCGGAAAATAACAAAAGAGATATTGAGAGAAGCGTAAAACACTCACTAACAACCACCTATGTAATGGTGCAACTATGGATCAACCCAGGAAATTTTCTTCAACGAATTATACGGTATTTGATTCTTAACTGACTTACTATGCAAAAGGCTGTGGCATAAAAGATTCTGTCCACCCATACCGCCCTTCGGGTGAAACAGTAAAACAAAAGGTCCCTCAAAGGAGGTATTTTTCAGTATCTGCTAAATGTCCTTAAAAGCAAAGGCTAAAATTAGAAATCCTCAACCATTCAGTCGAATCTCCATATGAATAAAAGGTTTTCAAGTGGAAAATTAAACAACAACAATAACACAACAATTAACCTTTAGATATATGTATCAGAAATAGACAAGGTGTGATTGCATGTCCCGTGGAAGGTAATCTACTAATCTGTTAAATTCTATCATAGGGGTGTTTGTAGGTTAATGCCTGACCTAGACTAGCACAGGACTAAAACATTTACACCTGTCCAGTTTGTGGGCACTTGTACCAATGGACAAATATTTATTCTTAGACTGAGAAAAAGATCAATGTTTCCTTCTTGCCTGATGTATTTTAAACATCTTCTAATTGTTAGGTCATGCTGATCAGAATGAAAAATGACACTAGGAGATGTTTCTGTATTAGATACATGTAAATGGTAACTTTCCCCCATGGACAAGTTGGATTTTTCACAGGACAATTGATTTTTTTTTTAGCAAAACTTGTCCAATGGAAAGGTGGAACATTTTCTCAGTGTTGAGGCCTGAACTGTGAACTGAACACAAAATATTCAGAGAGTTAAGAAGAGTGTGGGAAATGACACGTCTGATCATGCTGGTTCAAGACAACAAATAATAAATACAAATGTAGTTGTAAAACTTCAATACAGCACAGAAATACTTCTCAAATAATTGCTCAACTGGAATAGACAAAATGAGTATTATAACTCAACTACGAGATTTGGGGTATCTGCAGGTATTTGTACTAGGCTTATAAACTGTACTTTACCCTACAAGTGCTAGAAGAGTTTTACACTTTTGAATCAAAATGAAAATCACTTGCAGAATGTGAGCATGAAAAGTTCTGTTCAATTATGTCTAAACAATCAGTGGGGCAAACTTCAAAACCATCAAACAGTGCTCAAACATGCAATCTTTTCAGGCCTTTTTATGCTGATTCTTTTATGAATGCCTTAATAATTGAATACTAAGGTATGAAGTATAATAGGTTATGAAGTTTGTAGATTCAAAGGAAGCTATTAATATATGCTGCTGTTATCAGAAAAGAAAATTTTATCTATCAAAGTGAATATATGAATGTAAACATGCATGTTATGGTATGGTATTGTTGTTTTACGTTCCACTCAAGACTATTTCACTCATATAGAGATGTCACCGTGTGCCGTTGAAGGGCGACAAATTTTGTCTATGCTTGGCACTGCTGGCCATAGAGCAGGGAGAGTTCTTTACCTACTTTGACACGGGACCTCGGTTTTTACTGTTTCATCCAAAAGACGGGCACGGCCAACCATAGAGTGGCGCTGCGGGAATCGAACCCGGGATCCTTCCATTCAAAATTGAACACCCTAACCTCTTGGCCACGGAGGCCGAACATGCATGTTAAGAATACATAAAACAAGAATACAAGTCAGGGAGAGATCGAGAAATAATATTTTAAATCAAATTACATTTGCTTAATTACATCAGAGCACTCACTCACGAAAAACAAATTTTTCCCTTGATGAATAATATTAAGATACACCTTCAGTGTGAGTACATACATGTATATTGCATTCCATGCATAAATAATGGCAAGAAAAAAGTCCAAGAAGTAAATAAAATCTAGTAAATTGAGAGATTAAATCTTGGACAAAATTTCTGTTATCAAATTCTGACCATATTCAAAGACTAGTATATAAATACTAGGTGTAATATTGGCACATATGGTAAATACATGTACTCTTGAAATTTGATTGAGCCTAATTTGTTAATAATGATAGGAAATTGGCATTGTAAAAGGAGAATATACGCATAATATTAAATCAATTGTCAGTTATGTATCCTATTTACTCAGGATGAAATTGCTAGATTCTTTGTAATACATGTACATGTACATGTATTAATATTAGGTATCCCTATTGATCAAAATTTAATACTATTTTTATTTTTCATATAAAACTGGGTATCATATTGGTGTACACAATATTTTTTATGTAAACACCACATTTATATGGTTATTCAGGTAAGGAAACTATATCTAAATGTGAATGTTTGTTTTGTAAATATATAGATTCATATAAAGGTCCATTCAGAGACTAATAGTTAATTTATAAGGTTCATTGTGAAAGTGGGTTCTAAAAATTGGGCCACTATGCCTTAGCATTGTTTACTTGTGAGAAAATCTGACTGATCAAACAATATTGAGAAATCAAGTAATCTGTATTATTTAAATATATGAATAAGAGTTCCATTTCATTACATACACATTTCTCTCTTTCTCTCTCAGTTTTGTAATCCAAATTCTTTGATTAGAGTATGAACAAAAAGGTTCATTTTCTTACATACACGAACCCATCCCACCCACCCACACATACATTTACCTTTATATCTAAACATGTTTATACATGTACATAAATGTAAGAACAGGGGTGGGTGTGGGCTTCCTCCACCCCAACCCCACTTCCTTCATACATTGTACGGTAATGATGTTTTAAAACTAATAAGATATGTTAATGATACCTGTAATCAGTAAATAAAGTCTTTGTAATAAGCCGTGAAGCTAGAAAATTCAGTATGAACTTTCAAATTTCTCAACTGGACTTGCCAGAAATTTCTCCTCCAAGTCTCGGACTATAGTACCCCAGCTGCTAGTATTCAAAATTTAAAACAACAATATTCAATCTAATTAAATTTGATTTTTCATGCCCCCATATTTCTTCTCTGTCACTTTGACATACCAGAAGAAAGAATATATTTACCCATGGAAATTTTGATAAGATTGGCTAATACATTGTAGGGATCATGGGGCATGGTAAATACATATTGCAAACAAGTTTGCACTGGTCTAGCCCTGAGATATTCAAAATTATGATTAATTACACTGCCATGATCGAGTTGTGTAGGTTATGATGTTGACATTATCAATGAAATACATTTAACTGAAAAACAACATGAATAAAAGGGATCCTATCATCTCATAATAACAGTATTATTTACTATAAATGTCAAATTTGAAGGCCCAGAATAAATCACTATGAATAATTGCAAATACCAAAGTTCACATTCACTGCAGTATACACACAAGTTTATCTGACTCAGGTTCTCGCCATTTACATCAATGATAATGCCTAAATTGATTTTATTATTAGTTATCAGAAGTGCATGTAATTTCATTCATTTTGTATTTCCATATTTTTCTGCACTACAGAGCACAAAATATTCTATGTTCAAAGTTGGAAATTCATAAATCAATATACAGACCTATGGATCATAATTATATTCTGTTTTATTACTAAAATAGATAATTTCACTTTCTATATCATTGTCCGTCACCTATACTCCCTGTTTAAAAAGATGGCATCCTGGAGAATCTTTATTAGAAAAGGGCACTTGTGAAGTGTTTTAGGATGCTCAGAGGGGCACTTGTGAAGTGTTTTAGGAAGCTCAGAGGGACACTTGTGAAGTGTTTAAGGATTCTCAGAGGGACACTTGTGAAGTGTTTTAGGATGCTCAGAGGGACACTTGTCAAGTGTTTTAGGATGCTCAGAGGGACACTTGTGAAGTGTTTTAGGATGCTTAGAGGGGCACATGTGAAGTGTTTTAGGATGCTCAGAGGGACACTTGTGAAGTGTTTTAGGATGCTCAGAGGGACACTTGTCAAGTGTTTTAGGATGCTCAGAGTGACACTTGTGAAGTGTTTAAGGATTCTCAGAGGGACACTTGTGAAATGTTTTAGGATGCTCAGAGGGACACTTGTGAAGTGTTATAGGATGCTCAGAGGGACACTTGTGAAGTGTTTTAATTTAGGATGCTTAGAGGGGCACATGTGAAGTGTTTAGGATGCTCAGAGGGACACTTGTGAAGTGTTTTAGGA
>JACSZP010019208.1:0-10384 GCA_016161895.1 Pinna nobilis
AATTTCTGAAAAACGAACGTGGCCGTTGTAACGAGAGTTGACTGTATATGCATTGATAGTGCTAGCATATGACTCTCTGATGTCACTAAATAAGTGGTTAAGATTTCAAAATTGTCTTGTTTTTGGCTAGTAGCGGATGTCCGGAATGATGTATTTATGTTGTATCGGTACAATGTTTCTTTACTGGTACAGGTACCTAAATTTATACGCATTTTGTGTATTAATGTATTATATTGCATCACATGTAAATTTCTGTGTATTTTTAGAAATGGGAATTTCACTTGATGCTTAAAATAGATTAAGTCTTTTGCTAGCCACTTCATATGAAAATGTTGATGTGAAACAAAATATACAAAAGAAAAAAGAATTTACTCAGGAAAGTAAAAATCATTCTTTGCAGTTATGTAGTAATAACAATTTACATCATAAGGAAATTGTTTTAAATTGAATCATGTTTTTATGGTGATGATGAGAATGAAAATGAAACTAATGAATCATTAGGTGTAATACCAGGTGAAAAAAAAGCCAAATTAATTGAAATTATTATAACGAGAAGAATCATGTACAGGTACTGCAGTATACCTGGTCTACCTGGATAAGCTGACATCACACTGTAAAAATACTTATTAAATGTTGTAATTGTACAGCAAAAGGAAACTTTTTTGCTAAATGTCAACATTTGAATGTTGGTTTGTCATGTTAGACCCGGGCAGACCTACCTTTTACAGAGTAAAACATATTGCTTTATCTTATTATAAAATTTTCATTTACCGGGTATGTGTTAAATCTCTCTTTTTGTGAGTTTTTGTCAAGTAATTGTAGATTTCCTTTGATTGTCAAATTAACTTTGCAGGTAAAAAGTGTTTACCGGTAATCTAGAAAAACATAACATGGCACGGCTCCATGCCCCCTTTCTAAAACTCCATTCCCTTTTCTTCAGTGCAATGCCTTCTTTTAATGCAACTGTGCCCTTTCATTCTTAATTTCCGACATTGTTTAATGCCACTATTTTGGAACATAATATATCAAGACATTGCTTTTGTCAATGTTTTAATCTTTTTTAAAAGAAAGTTCATGTATTAGATAATTCTATTCTATGTAAAGCAAACATCTACGATTTCCCTTTAATCATTTAAAGAGATACCAGTACTATGAATTTGTTAGCAGGTGCCCTCAAAACTATTATATATATTTTAAAAGTGCCATTTTGCACTTTTATTGTGTGCCCCTCTCAGTTAAAAAATTTCTTATGTTTGTAGACACTTGTATTTTCCTCTTCAGATGTAAAATACGATGAGGGTAGACAACTAAGGTGGCAATATTGAAAATAAAAAACACACCATGCAAGCGGAGGCAACTGGCAGAAGTGGAAGAGCTGCAGTTATGAACGGCACTAGAGGCTCGTCTGTAAGTGTGCTTACCAATGGATTTATGGAATCCTCACCACCCAGTGGTATGATGCAGTTTGAGACCAGCACAGCGGCAGGAATTGGACAAATGTCCATGACTGATGTCACACTAGAACAGGCCTTAGAAAGAGTCCGTGTACTGGACAAGGATAATAATGAACTAAGAGGTACAGTAAGGCTTATGATTGAGGTTTTCTGAAGAACAGAGTTATTTCATCACTGAAAAATATTTAATTCTCATTGCTGAAAAAGTCTACCTCGATGTTTGATATTACTGCACATATCAAACATGTCAATATATTTTAATGCTGAAATGATTTTTTTTACCTTTGATTGTTACACTGTTTTTGTTGGGTTTTTTAATGATGCAATTAAATCCATACTCTTCGCTTTAGACAAGTTTTATGGGACCATCTAACCTTGTGGTTATAGTGTGTTCAACTTCAAATTGAGAGGTCCAGGGTTAGATCCCAAGCCACGGTATGATTGGCCGTTCCTATCTTTCGGATGAGACAGTAAAAACTGAGGTCCCGAGTCACAGTAGGTGTTCGCACATCAAAGCACTCCTCCTACTCTATGGCCACAAGTGCCGAGCATAGGCAAAAATTTGTCGCCCTTCACTAGCACACAGTGATGTCTCCATATAAGTGAAATATATTTGAGTAGGACGTTAAACAAGAATACAATAAGACAAGTTTTATACAGGTAAATTTAAGTAATCAGTAATTACTAGATATGTACAATATAAATCATCATTGATTGTCCAGATGTTGATTTTAATATCTTTCTCCAATGAAGTTTTGGATACAGGGTAATATATGATGCACCTTGCATATATATTAATATATCTTTCCAATGAAGAAGTTTGTAAATAAAAAAAAAATCAAGGCATTTGAAAATATAAGTGATCAATAATACAGACTTGTACTGAAGGTAAATCTTGTTAAGTTACAGTTTAACCTGTTTTAAGAGACCTTCCAAGGGAAGGAGTAAAACGGGTCACATACGACAGGTGGTCTCTTAATTCAGGTGTTTTATAAAGGGAAAAAACGTTTTTGGAACCACTCATTTAGGTTACATAAGACAGGTAGTCCTTTAATTCGGTGGATTACTAAGGCAGATTCCACTGTATTGGTTACAATGATTAGATTCTGGTGTAATCTTCTTGTATATTTTCTGCATTTGTTGCTTCGGGATGTATCATTCTGTCCTGTAGGTTTTTTTTTATTTAATTGACTATTGTATAAAAGACATATACAGTAGAACCTTGCTATTAAGACCAACCATGTGGCTGGCTAAAATTGGTCTTATTATTGAGGTGGTCTTCTAAGCGAGGTGGTCTTTAGTCAAGGTTCCACTGTACACTTAGTATGTATATTGTATATAGGGTAGGATGATTATCAGATCACATATGACCAATTTTTTTATGAGAATTTGATTATAACGTAGCTATTAAATATTGTTTTTTATTAACTAGAATTTTTAAAAGTAAATAATGAAGTGATGAAAGAGCAGTACGAGAGCCTTGCCAAGTGGAAGGAGAAGATCCATGGGAACAATGTCAAAAACAAGGAAAAATTTGAACAGACGAAACAGCTGATAGCTAATCTTACAAAAGAAAACTCAGAACTGAAAAATAAAGTGCAAGCACAGGTAAGTAAGAAGTGACCCATGTTTGGATATCTTATTCAGGGTGGACATTATTTTGTTTGGTTTATTTGTTTGACTGTTCTTTAACATTCCACCCCTCTGGTAAATCTCTCACTTACATGGAGAGGTCAACAAATGCTGATTAAGGGCTTCAAAATTTGGCCTATTCTTGGCACTTTGTGATCTGTAAATTGCCAACAGGTCATGTGACATGGGGTCTAAGAATGAACCACAACTTTTGTTTCAAGTACAGAGCATATAGTGAAGGATTGTTATGGCTTAAATTCAAACAAAATTACCACTTAAGTGATTCATTTAGAAATATAAACTACATCAGGTGTTAAGTTAGCTTGCTATATAGGTCCGACATCACATCCCATTGACAATTAGATACCAGTATACAGTAGAGTCGGTCTACAACAAATCAGATTAAAGCGAATTCAGTGCTATAAAAAATACCCCAAAAGAATTACTATTTATCTATATATGTAGTAAATTCTGATGCTTAAAACGAAAGATGCCTGTAACGAAGTCAAAAGTCAATCCCCTTTGACTTCGTTATAGACCATCTCTACTGTACCTATATCTAAATGCCTGTTTGCACTTGAAATTCGGTTTTCACTTTTCTATAATGTTTGTACTGCCTGTCTGCTTTCAACAATTGGTTGTCACCTCTATGCATTTTGTACATGATTTATTTTGGAAAAAGCCATTTTGGGAGGCAAAAGTGTAGGATGCATAAGGCAGGCAGTCTATCAATTTAGTGGGTAGGTAGGTAGAATCAATTCTAAGGCAGGTAAAATCAAATTACTCACTTAAGTAAGATTGTTTGAACAATTCTTGATTCACTGTAATTTCTTTTACAGGTAAATCATGCAGGTGAAATTCACAAACGAGATAACGCAATTTCTCACTTAAACCAGGAAATAAGTGAGCTACACACACAAATAGGACGTCTGCAGGCAGACAAAACAAGGGAGGTAAATGAGACAGTAAGTATTCCAAGTGAACAGGTGAGCATTGTAGGCCTGCAAGTAAACACCATGCCCATGTGTGCCCTTTTGCCCTACATGTATGTGTTCATACTAGTTTTTGAAATCCCGCAGTGCATGAATTAGGGAGACTTTGTATTCATGGATTTGTTCATCAATCTGTTCACTGATCTACATTTTATTTTGTTCAAATGAGTGTATATACTGCAGTCTGCTTTGGTGGGGGGGGGGTGATTGAGAATATTACCTAGACTTCAAGTTAATTGCAAGGTAAATGTCAATTGTCTGGGTCATCTTCAATGGTTGCATATATTTCCTAGGAGAGTGGATCAGCTCTGTGATTTTTGTAACCTAAAGTCATGCTGATTAAATTCACCATAGTCTACATGCATCATACTTCCTCAAACAATTCTTGTTACAACTATCCAAAGGGCCTCCGTGGCCAAGTGGTTAGCGTGTTTGACTGCGAATCGAGAGATCTGGGTTCGAGCCGCTTAGTGCCACTCCGTGGTTGGCCGTCCCTGTCTTTCAGATGAGACAGTAAAAACCGAGGTCCCGTGTCACAGTAGGTGTTGGCACGTTAAAGAACCCTCCCTGCCCCATGGCCAGCAGTGCCGAGCATAGGCAAAATTTGAAGCCCTTCACCGGCACATGGTGACATCTCCATATGAGTGAAATATTCTTGAGTGGGACGTTAAACAACAATGCCATACCATACCACCACTATCCAAAAAGGTTTAAAAAGAATTTTGTCTCAGATTATGTATGGAGGTTCTCTCCCTTTCCCCTTATGACTGAAAATTGGACTGCACAAGAAAAAACACAAATTTTGAAAATTAAAATTCTTTTGGTTATTCTCAGAATGTTTTTTGATTTTGAGCAGATGACTTTCTTGGTTTGTATGTATTATTTTGAGTATATTGAGAAAAGTGGAGGGATTTCCTCAGGGGGATGTTTTATTTGTTTCTTATTGCTGTTTCTCAAAGGTATGGATCAGATCTTTCTTAAAGGGCATGTAGGCTAGCTCCTCCTGATAATTTGATTTGTGTGGAATATTTCAGGTTAAGTCTGAAAAAAAAATTATTTTTCATCAGAAATATGTTTTGAGTTGAGAGAATTAGCATTGATATATTTATTTTCATTTCAACAAAGGTACTTGTGGAGATGAGTAACAAAGATATGCAAAAACTACAAGCAGAGCTTACAGACATCAAAGCCAGGCTGACAGCCTCTGAAAATCAGAATGTTCAGTTCAGAGAAAGTAATGAACAATTATTACAAGACCTAGAGACATACACCAAAGTGAAAGATGAACTACAAAAGGAGAGCAACAATCTGGAGACAGAAAACACAGAACTGACACAAAGACTGCAGAATGTGCTGGGAGATTCTAAAACCTCTAAACTGGAATTGAAAACAGCTAAAGCACGAATAACTGAACTGGAGGAGGAACTAGCCAAACTGAACCTTACAAAACCTAAAGATACAGAGGCAACAAATCTGGGCTACAGTCTACTACAAGCTGGGCCAGGTAATTAAACAAGGTCTTGTTTGCATATAAAGCCTAGGCTAATTCTTGACTATAACTGTAAGGGAACCTATTCTGCAAAAATTCATCCATAGTAGCCATGCCTGTATCCTAGATTATTTTACTTGGAAGTTCTGCCCCTGCTATCTTTGAATTTAAGGTGGCAAGCAGAATCACAGATTTAAATAGTTGCTGATAAGATTTCTATCAAACCTTGGTTATCAGGATGCCAGTGATCCGGATGGTTCAACTTCTGTACAAAACTGTTTTTCTTGTCCTTGTAAGTGGTGTGATCCAGAAATACAAATATTACATTTATCTTGACAGTTATACTTGGGAATAAAAGTATCCTAATTATTATGTATGGGTATACAATAATGAAGAAATTAAAACTTTCAGAGTTGTATATCAGGTTTGTGATTTTTCAGCGGAGGTAACTAAATTAGAAGAAAGGAAACAGACATCTGCCTCTGGGACTTCTACACAGCTGCAAAGAGAGGAAGAACTGGTAAGCAAAAGTAGTAGTTATATAATCTTACCTGAAGGGCGCCACACGTGGAGAGAATTTGATGCAAGCCATTGGCTCAGCACGTATCTCTTGAGCTCTTTGCTTGCCCAATACTTCCTGCAGAGGATGAGCAAAGTGCTTGCAACACATGACAACAATCCGATTTGATAGGTCACATTACTAAGCACTTCATAGATCACAGGTTAATTATTGAAAGACGCATTCATATCATACTATCAAAGTGATTCAGTGAGCATGTGTCGCAGTGCAGTCTGTACACGCTGAGACTTTGGCCACCGGCACCTGAAATTTCAAACACGATAGAAATTTTGCTATGGGGCAGGAGTGACCAAAATCGCATGTAAATTTGCCCGCAGATGATGAGAATCTGGCGCAGCACAATTTGGGCATGCTGAATCCTCTCCATATGCGGGAGCCTTTAGTATAAGCAGAACGTTGACCAATTAATAACAAACTATGTGACCATATCTTGAGTCCTTACGAACATGTGCAATTAGAAAAAAAAGACTTGCGCGAGGGACTAGTACATTTGGAAATCCATTTGCCCAAACCAAATCTAACCTAATGGCAATAGAACTTGGTGGTCGTTTCAAACAACCTTGCTCGCATATATATTACATGTAGATATAAATACCTTGAAGGTAAAAACCCTTCAGATTCAGTTATCAGTATCCTTGCAATTTTGACCTTAACTCAGGTTAGCCTGCCTACAAGTTTTAAAACACTTCATTGAAATTTAGTACGGTGTATTTCTGCTTCCTTACCTAGCTCACTGAGTTAAATGGACCACCTGTCTTATAAAACCTACATGTTTGATTCACAAAGTGGTATTTTTTTTTGTACAAATCACCTGAATTAAGGGACCACTTGTCAAATGTGTCCCTTTTTACACCTTTCCTCAAACAGTCGAACATGCTTGACTTAATACAAACCTTTCAATTAAAAATATAATTTTTGACCTTGTGATGTTATACTGTAGAGTTTTAAATAAAAGTGAGGAATTAATATTAGCGTAATTTCGTGAGTTTTTGTTTCGGCCTACAAGAAACCGGGATCATAATACCTTGGCGTTGAGAACTCGCAATTTTGAGTTCTCGCGAATTGATAGAAAACGCCCAATTCACGAAATTAAGTACTCGTGAAAAGTAAGGAATCTACGGTAACCTTGACCTACTTTTTTATAGCCATTGCTCTCAGGAGGTGGACTAGTGCATAAACATATTTTTGTTTTATCTTGTGAAGGTCAAAAGATTAAAACAACAAATAAGAGAGAAGGACAGCCTGATAGAGAGATACCACAAACAACAGGAGAAGCAGATATCCGACCTGAATCAGGCCCACCAGTATCACGAAAAGGAACTGATGAAGCGGCTGGATAATCTGAATCAGCAGCTACACATAGCTAAAGAGGAACAGGTAAAGATGGCTGTCCGTCAGTAAATGTTGGCTTGTTTTAACATGACTCAGATTTAATTTACTAGGAGTGAGATTTTGTCTTGTGAAAAGAAATATGCAAACCATATAAAATGCATGAAATAAGCAATTTGACCATTCCAGATCCCCATTTTGTAAAATGGATTTGTTTTAAATGACAAAAAAAAATTGAATCCTTTGATTTTAAGTCTCTGGGCTTCTCTGTCCTAGTAGGTTCTACATATCTGTGTTCTCATCATAAAAAATCACTTAGTTATTCCTTGACATGTTTTGTACCTTGGGTTGATTTTTATAAATATTCTAGGGTTATATTCAACAATGGTCTTGAATGTGCCTCTTTAATTACTCTGATATTTTACAAGAAAATGTCATGACACTGTAGATTGTTGCTATTGCAGATATTTAACTTATTTTCTTGTGTCTGAGACACATGTTTAGGTGTTTGTGTATGGAGTACAGATCTAGATAAAGTTCTTATTCACTTGGCCATTTTTAGCAGAGGTTTTGCTCTTGAATGGATGGTTATAAAGATCTTCTTTGAAACAGAAGTACATTGTACATGATGTAAAATGAACAGAATAATAATTTTTGAAGCACTACATATTTGGGACCAGAATCCTATAAATCTAGAGATATTCATAAAACCCCAAACATGACAAAACGGCAATTCTTTGTTTACACAGGAGACTTTATCGAGGATTGAATCAAAAGATTCTTACACCACAGTTGTATTGTGCTTGTCTGTTTCAGATTAGAATAATAAATAAGCAGCCTATTTATGCAAGTAACAGTTCTCACAGACTTGCAGCTAATCATGATTACTGTTGTTTTGTAATATGTTGGATTTTTTTTTCAGTCTATGACATATACCTGTGATATTCAGAGTTTACGGAGTCAGGTGTTGACGCTCATAAATGAAGTCACAGAGTCACAAAACAAATTAAAGGTTACCGAGGATACACTGGAAAAGAAAAATAAAAGGTACTGAGTGTTTTATTCATTGTTACATGTAGTGAATTCTTGGTCTACATCGCTTAATAGTTAGCATGATCGCTTGTGACCTTGAGATTCCTCAAATCTTGCTTAGGGGTTCCTTGGGGTCTTGTTTTGCATGTCACATTTTGGAGTTGATTAGAAAAAAATGGATATCCAAATGGCTTGGAATTGAAATAGAGGGTCTAGTTATTGAAGGCATATAGAGAACTAAGAGTAAGAAGGGTAAGAACAGTCTGTCGTAGGTCTAAGAAAGATCTAATGCTGGTGGGCGTCAAGATCCTTCTAGGATCTCTTGTTAATACAGTCAACTCCACATGTAACAAGGTTGAAGGAAGGAAGGTATTTGCCTCGTAATAGGCGATCTTCATTATTCGCATTCACAAAGTAATGCATGGGAAGTGCACGGGGAGTAGAAGTCACCTCGTAACAACCGGTACCTCGTTACATCTTCGCGCGATCTTGTTATATGCAGAGTTGACTGTGTATTTATATAACCGACTGATCTTAAATAGCCATGATGATATGGAATACCTACCACAGACAGAAAGACAGACAAAAGTAGAAAATATCCAGTTGATTTATATTCTATTGGCAAAAATTTATGACTACCTTGTTTTTAAGTTTTAGTTGTTGATTAATGTGGCTCAGTAAAATTAACCAGTTTGATATATTGTGTAATTTTTATAGAATATTTGAGCTTGAGATGTCCTTGCAAAAGAGAATTGATGATGCGACAACAATCGAGACACTAAGGATTTCACTCAACAGTAATGAAGAGGCGCTTAATGCTGAGCGAAAGGAGCACCAGATCACCAAGTAAGTGTCAGTAAAATATCATCATCAAGTAAGTGTCAGTTATACACCATCACCAGGTAAGTGTCAGTTAAACATCATCACCAAGTAAGTGTCAGTGAAACATCATCACCAAGTAAGTGTCACAAATACATCATCACCAAGTAAATCTCACTAATACATCATCACAAAGTAAGTGTCACTAATACATCATCTACAAGTAAGTGTCACTAATAAATCATCACCAAGTGTCAGTAAAACATCATCATCAAGTAAGTGTCACTAGTACATCATCACCAAGTGTCAGTAAAAAATCTTCACCAAGTAAGAGTCACTAGAACATCATCACAAAGTAAGTGTCACAAATACATCATCACCAAGTAAGTGTCACTAATAAATCATCACCAAGTGTCAGTAAAACATCATCAACAAGTAAGTGTCAGTAATACATCATCACCAAGTGTCAGTAAAAAATCATCACCAAGTAAGTGTCACTAGTACATCATCACCAAGTAAGTGTCACAAAAACACCATCACCTAGTACATGTAAGTGTCACTAATACATCATCACCAAGTAAGTGTCACTAGTACATCATCACCAAGTGTCAGTAAAAAATCTTCACCAAGAAAGTGTCAGTAATACATCATCACCAAGTAAGTGTCACTAATACATCATCACCAAGTAAGTGTCAGTAATACATTATCACCAAGTAAATGTCACTAATACATCATCACCAAGTAAGTGTCAGTAAAACATCATCACCAAGTAAGTGTCACTAATACATCATCACCAATTGTCAGTAAAACATCAACACCAAGTTACTGTCACTAATACATCATCACCAAGTAAGTGTCACTAATACATCATCACCAAGATAGTGTCAGTAAAACACCATCACCAAGTAAGTGTCACTAATACATCATCACCAAATAAGTGTCACTAATACATCATCACCAAGTAAGTGTCAGTAAAACACCATCACCAAGTAAGTGTCAGTAAAACGTCATCACCAAGTAAGTGTCAGTGAAACATCATCACCAAGTAAGTGTCAGT
>JACSZP010019209.1:0-10436 GCA_016161895.1 Pinna nobilis
CCCGATGTTATCTATAAACTGAGTTGTGGAAGTACTCGGATTCGAACTCTCGACCTTCAGCTAACGAGGCGAAAGCTTTAGCAATTACGGATGCAATGATTTATGATAAATGTCAAAACAGATAAATATTATTGATTTATTCGGACGATGATGATGCCAAATTATAATTCCATGACGAATATACATGTGCAATAATTAAGGTATATGCATAAACGCTTTGTCTAGATGTCAGGAAATTGAAATTTTCAGAATGTAAATATTTCAAAGATGGAAAAGTGTCGGTACTTTACAGCCATTGATTATGTAAACACAGAATTCCCATCATTTAAATCGTTACAAAAGTCGCAGTTTCGAATATTGTACCTGAACTGTACCTAGGAAATTCGATATTATTTTACAAAGCCATGGAATCAAATCGACGGCGTTATGACCAAAGTAAAGTAGAATCAAATCAAAGACTTTTCGCATTTTTATTCTAGTAGTGTTTGTGTATGTGATATCATTGTACAAGCTAATTGTGAATTCATTCTGCATATATATTTCAGTGTTTTCTTGTCAAACAGGGTGCCATATGTTAGTATAAGCAATGAAATAGAAAGCTACATGTGTTGAGTAGGAGGAGACAAAAACTATTGTGCTATGCTACAGTTGATGTTTTCACGTTTTAGAAACCTCAGTGCTCTATGACCATGAGTGCAGAGCAAAGGCCAAACTTTAAGTCTTTCATCGAATTATTAGCGCACGATTCATGAATGTAACGTTAAAAAAAAACACAGTAACAACAACGAGAATTGGTTTTGATTGCATGGTTTCATTTTTAATAATACACTAGTACATGTATATGGATTTTTTGTAATGCAATATCAAATATTTGTGTTTTTTATGTAATGCCCTTATATAATTTTTGACTGTCTAACAAATGACCAGTATAGTCAACAATACCTATTGAACTATGTTCCTCTTTGCTGATAAAGGATGATTTCCGATACACCGATTCACCTACAAGTGCAAACTTTATTCATTATCCAAATATCATAAGAGCTGTTATCTTAGATACTGTTAACAAAACAATACCAAGGTCAATATGATACTAAATGAGCAGGAATTATTAAGAATAGAATTAAGGTTTATGTGCGTACTACTTTTGGTAGACTCTACGGAATTTTGTATTGAACTTAAATTTAAAAAAGTCAAATTCACTAGATGTGCTGGTTGTTTGATTGTTTCGATGTTTAATGCCCTATATGTATGCATGACATTTTTTTACATTACCCATACATGAATCGTTCTTCTGTAGTTTCGTCTGGAGAGGTATGCAATACGATGAAACTTGGAAACAACGACCTCCTTAGGGACACAATGAAATCTGTCTTTATAGGGCGGTTGATTTTATATAGAGGTAAAGTTGTACATGAATAGTACTATTAGGGACAGCAAAAATATTTGTTTATAACCAGGTGGTCTTCATAACTAGGTGGTCACTAGAGCAGGTTTTACTGTATTTGTGTAGAAAACACTAAAGGAGTACAATTCACAAGCAAGGGGATACAATAGATTTAGTATAATGTGAAGAATTATTTTGGACTAAAGGGATGACATCAAATTTGGAGTTTTTGAGTAATTCATGTAAATTTGGCCCGACAGTTTCAAAAGATAATACAGGAAATCTGAAATCTCTTGTCAAATTACAATGAAAACACTTGGCAAGGAAGACTTACTGTGTTTATGGTGTATAGAGATACATTAAATAATGCAAAACAGCAAGATTGACCGAAAAAACAATAAAATATTTTGAAAATCCTGTTTCAGTTTGCAGCCGGCAAGCAACACCTTTTACAATAGACTTAGCGATTTGGAGTCTCCGATGAGGTGATTTCTACAATTTAATAGCGCTGTAAGGGAAATAACGCCTTCCCGCGATAAAAACAATTTTATTCACATTTTATATCTTGCTCAAGATTTGAGTATCACTACCGTTTTCGCTTGTCGAGTGTAGTTGTATTCAGCTAAGCAATATACATATCAATTTATATTCCGTGGTCTTAAATATGTCATAGTCATATATCCTTTTTGCGGATACTTTCCCCAAATATCATCAACTGTAGTCTGTGCAACAACTTACAATGGGTATGATATGCATGTCTATCATGTGTTTTCTAAAGGAATTATCACGTTAAGGCCAATACCAAATATATCCCTATAATAATTTTAACATTGTCATACGCAAAAAGCTAAATCGTCTGTTGAACTGCACATATTCTGAACCATCACCAATTATTTTTAGGTTAATCTTTCGCAGATTCCCTAGGAAATATGTGCGGATTCTCATAAACAGTCCTGAACTTGAAATTCAATAGAACGTAGATCGGATTTATTTTTATTAGCACAGAAAATTCACGTAAACAATGATAATTCAAACATCTTTGTCGCGAAATTGCTTCTGCGTTTAAAAATATTTGAACTTACACGAGGAAGTATCTGTCCGTGTTGAGTTAGAGGTCATTTCCATATTACCCAAAGTAATTATTGCATTGCAAAATTATACCATGGGGATTTTGTTTTTTTAGATCTTTTGTTTTGGGGATCATATAAGGACGATGCGTAGCGAATCTGGCGGATAAGTTATCTAAATAAGTCATGGAGCAAATTTTTGCAAACCTTTGATATTGGCTTGAAAAAGGATGACAATTGACATTTAAACAGATTATCGTAAAATCTTTGAGTGATATTTTATATACTGGTAACAGTACTGATATACACATATATTTGTTTTATCGTTGTTACATAAGTGTTGCATTAGAGTATTGCAGTGCATAGGTTGTTTAATGCTAACTGTGCCTGTGTATATCTTTTTTTTAGTTTGATAAATTTTCCTAGTTTTAATACTTTTTCAACGTATCTCTGACGATTGTGAGTTCCTTCATATTCAAATCTTATGAACCAATACACAGTGTCATAGCTAGATAAAAACCTGCCACTATTCAATGGCCCCTTAGTGCTGACAAAAGACAAACTTTTAAGCTAATGGCAATAGGTTAAGTCTTTAAATGTAAGACAGAATCTTGAGAGAGGAATATTAACCCATCCACCCCTAAAGACACATATGGATTCACCTAAATCATTGATTCATGGAAGAGTCTATTGTTTTTCAGGGGTCAATGGGTTAAGCAAGAGTGAAACAAACATAAGAACAACACCTTGTAATTGATCACCTACAGACATTAGCACGTTTGTTCAAAAGAAACTTTCGAGTTAGCCTGGGTTACCGTCATGATCCTGTATTAATCTCACTTATCAAGCGAGTCTTGAAAAAATGCAGCTCAACTTTATACCCCGTGTGAATTTTACACAGATTGTCCTAAGTATACAGTCAGTAAAACCGTCCTGCTAGTGTCTGGAAGGTCCTTGGTGCGATTCCCGAGTAATCCACAAATTGTTTGTCTATAGGGTGGTATGGTTTAAAAGTATAAATATATTGGATTTCCTATCTCATTATAAAGTAAATACGCTCACACATAATGATATTTCATATTCGCTACATACGCTGTGATGGTAAAAATATGAAAACCGTAAGTATACATGGGAAACACAGTTGGAAAAGTACAAATAATCGTGAAGCAAAACTGGTTTAACTAAAAACTCTGTTATTACAAGGATAGATTATCATATTCTTCAGATGTCAAGACAAGTCATTCTCATATAAAAATTTCTGCAATATTTTATTCGTTTGACACAATTACACATCAGTAAAGAAGAATACAAAGTAAATTATAAAAAATAATCAACGTTTCAGATAAATATATATTCTTTCGTCCAGGACGGAAGTTGAATATGTTGAGCAGATGCTTGGACGGACAGTCGCATTAGCGTGGGAAGTAAATCAAGTATATATCTATGAAATAATATATTATGTAGAAAATCTTGTCTTATTGTCTTACATCACAAAACACAAGTTCACATATATTGCGATGTGACCACATTGTCATCTAAAAAAAAAGCCTCAAAATTTGAAATATGATCGGCAACCAACACAATTGAGTAGAACGATCTTTAACGTGCCGACAATTGTTATGAATAGAAACCTCGGTTTTCACCTCCAATGGGTAGAAAATCCAGGCGCGTTCGCCCGGGCTCACACGCTCGACGTTTTGGCCAAAAGACAAACACAAAAGACCACGTAAAAGACAAACATTCCCTTCAGTGTTTTACCTCCAAAAGAAAAATTTTCAATCTCAGTTATGTAAAAGGTTGCAGATACGATTTCATCAACCGGATTCCTTATCAATACAATATTCTTAAAGATACCACGCTAGTCGTGTACAGCATTTCCCACAGTATGAATAGTAGATGAAGGTCAAATTTAGTATAAATGTAATTTACGAGCGTAATCTTCTTTCGGGCAAACATTAGCCTGTCACTTTCCTTGTGCAACTCCTTTCCCCAGAATTGGGCCTTTTTTGTGTAAGTACAAAATAGGCCAAACCAAAAACTTGTACGTTTTTCCGCTCTTGGTATACGCTTTATATGAGTCCTTGTCGAAGTTTCCTTTTGGCGGTGTTGTATCGATGTAGACTGGTGGACTTTGGATTGTCATGAACCAACACACAGCAACACACTTCTGTGTGTATTTGATTATTTTCTCTCCAGCAGTTACACTTGACTTGAAGTCCTGGAATATAAATATAGATATGAATCAACTATCTAACTGAGAACCACACAGAAGTTTAAGATTTTCTACATATATGACTAAAAAATACTAATTAACCCAATGTCAGACAGAATAGCCCAATGAAGACATACAAGAGACATCCTGCCGGCTATGTATTGTCCATACATGGTTGGTACTTTCAAAACAATGCCGTTTTTCCGAGCAATTTCTCTCGTCACGTAGCAATGTAAACGATATTGGCGATTTCCAAACGGATCGCTGCTGCCAATTAATATTGTAAAAAGGTGGAGTACGGTCGGTTGGATTTGAATGGAGCAACCAAAGGATCCTTGGTACTTGCCACTACAAGCTCTACATGAAAAAATCTTTATCGGGATAAGCCAGTTACATGGTTTGAGGTTTACCTAATATGGTATATAATAAGTAGATTCCATACAGCGCGAAACATATATACCATATTGGATAAACTACTCACCATCTTACTTATAATATCAACCTATATGGGAATTAAATTTGCAAATATTTCGTTTACTTATACGTGTACTTACAAGATTCAACCTCAGTTTGCATAAAAGTGATGGAAATGTATCGAAGAACACTTACTGCAAATCTTAAACTTGAGGCGATGGAATTACTTTTATATTGATTTTGAATCTACTTTGTAATTTAAAAAAAAAAAACACTGAAATATATAAAGAAACATTATAAACGTCAAGAAGTTTAATGTGTATATAAAACAATATGCGACTGGATTGACATTTCGTAAATGCTGAAGAATAAAAAGTATGGAATATCATTAAAACAGTTTTTTATTCATCTTTTAATGAATTGTCACAAATTATTAATTCTTTTCTCACCTTTTGTAATCTGTCAACCAGCAAAACTGCCATAGATTTTTTATGGTCAGTTATCAGCTTGCTCATCTCAGCAGGTAGGTCCTTGAAAATAAATACACGTCAATTTAATTGTCATGATAATTATTTTTGCTTTGTGTTGTTTATTTTTTGAAGCTTTTCTTTAATTTGATCGAGCATTTTTTTGGATGGGATTGGGTTTGGGGTTGGTGATATGGTGAACGATATAGTTATATTATTGTTAACTAGACAATCTTTCAAAGAAACATTATCCAATGTTGGGGTAGGCCGTCGCATATTTTTGTTGACGGTTCAACGTGGAAAACAAACGTAAATCCTAAATGGGATAGGAGTAGGTGTCTGGAAGAAGTCTGCGTCCCCTGTGCGCATGTCACATAGGAAGGGGCGCTGACATTTGAAAGGTAATAGAAAGAGATAAATCTTTAATTACCAGTATACTGCTATATGGGACATAGGTCTCAAGCGTTTATCACAATAACTAGGGAAATCAATGAGAACCAAATCCTCCATTAAAAGACGAGCACTATACAGTTAATGAATGGCTGGTTCGGGTGCATTTATCCTATAACACACAGAAACACTAAGAGACAATAGATACATAAAGTTCCGTACAAAAAAGTCAAGGATAATCTAGACCCAAACTTGGAATACTGTGCATCGCATACAGCATGGGAAAAAGTGTCAAGAAAAAAATCCAAAGCTTTTAAAAAAACATGAACATAAACAAGCCTCACAATACCGCAGCAAGGGACCAAGCGAGAATGCTACAGTTCATGTCTTTAAAACCTCAGAGATACCAAATTTGGTTAATCTGAAGGTATTCGCAATATTTTCTTTAACATCTTTGATAACACTAACTACAATTGTTTTAAATTATAGAGATTTCTACTTTGAGTAATGGGGTACACCGTGGCATTTTTTTTTCTTTTTAGGTGGTGGTCTCCTGAATTTTGGTTATTGGTTTTAAAGAAACATAATCCACTTAGGAAAATAAATATAAGGTAAATACCCTATTTGCTAACAGAAGAACAAAAGAGGAACCATGTTTCAAATTCTAAAAATACTTTGAAAACGTATCTCGAATATAACAAAATGGCTTTTGTCGTTTCATTACTTGTCATTAGAGGCAAAATGTATTAACAGAATTTGGGCCACAAACTCAAGTACCTTCGACCTTTACATGATAATACCCGCTCATAAGGCAACCCTAGAGACCGAATGTTTGGAGTCTAAAAAGTTCCATTGTCCACTTTCAACATAATTGCCCTCAGGTTCTATTTTGTGTTTCCAAAACTAAAAATTAAACTGTCTGGAAAGAGAGTCGAAATTTGACCTCTGGTCTGCTAACTATCAATACCTAATTGATGTTCCCGTTAATGAGAATAAATTCTGCTTTCAACATTGGATTGACGACTCAAACGGTGTATTCAGGCAGATGGGGGTATTAGGAAGACCAGAGAAATTAAAAAAGGGAAAATAAACAATTTAGAAAAACCAAAAGCAAATGACATTATTATTTGAATAGCCTTCGTTCAAACTTTTGTGCGTTAAGGCTATTGTGACTTTTATAGAACAACGTGTCATGAAAATATAAAATTAAAATCTAAATCATCGACCAATTTCTCATGATATCTCATGATTTTATACAATAAAAAAAACATTGTAATTCAGTTGAAAGACCTTTCTTAATAATTTAACTCAAATATCCCTTTGATTTCTTGCTAAACATGGTAAAATTGCAACGTATGCAGAACAACATTAAAATTATAAGAAACGGTAGAATATTCAAAAGTAAAATATTCGATAATACTTAAAGTCATGTATATTTCTTATTTCAAATAGTCGGTATATCTGATGATGATTTACCCGCCATTGCTTACCTCGATTTTTTTCTCAGTTATAAACAGCTTGAGTGATTTCAAAAGTAAAATATTAGATAATACTTAAAGTCATATATATTTCTTATTTCAAATAGTCGGTATATCTGATGATGAAGACAATTTACCCATCATTGCTTACCTCGATTTCTTTCTCAGTTATAAACAGCTTCAGTGATTTCTTCAGTTCCTTTGTGAAGTCATCTGCTTTGCTTTCACAAAACGAGTATGCCTCCTATAGATTATATAAAGAATAGATACATTAGCGCCAGTCACCATTATTCCGGATATCACATTTCATAGTGATATCAAATTTAATACAATCACAAATGATGAAAACCGGAATCGATTGTGGTAGCACGCAAGTATGTGCCGCTTTTATGCTTTTTGACATATCATGATAGAAGAGGTTTGACTGTTTACTCAACTAGAACGAACAGAACATCGTTGCAAAGAAACAAAGAGTTTTTGATACGGCAATCAAACCATTTTTACAGTTTAAAAAGTAAAAAGTACTGATTCCATGATCTAATGTTCAGATTACAGCTCATCTTTTTCGGGGGTTGTTATTTTGGGGGGGGGTTGTGTGTGTGTGTGTGTGTGTGTGTGTGTGTGTGTGTGTGTGTGTGTTGTTTATTCCAATGTGCGGCAATTCGCAATGTCCATGTATGTCGTCAAAAAGTCATTTTACTTTGTTTTTGTTTCTTACATCGCAGCCGAAAATCTCATAGCCAGGCGAAAGCGACCAGATCTTAATTTTATTTTTTCATTTTTTTCATTTTATTTATATTTTTAGGAGAGACCTCGATTACAAATATATCTGGGAAGAGACTACCAGCCTCCCGCAACCACAAGTCATGGAATCAAGAATTTTTGTACATTATAAATTACTTATATACCTAACTGGCACCCTGTTGACATGTCGAAGATGGAAATCTCATATATGTCTTATAACAAGTTTACAATGTATAAGTATCTCTCTTCAAGTCAGAGCAGATTCGGATCTCGCTCGGTCCCAAGTTGATTATATGATACAGTTTGCCATATTACTTGTGGACAGTGGATGGTCTCCTCGCTGGTAATTTTTACCCATATTCTTTCATCCCCAATTTAGACTTACCGCTGCCAGATATAACTGAAACATTGTGAGGGTGACAAAAAAGCAAAAGCAAAACAAACTTACAGTTAGAATTTTTAGAAGGTCAGCGATGCCGTTTTCTTCATTTTTGCCGGCTTTTTCCATCAATTCTTCCAGTGCATCCGTCCATTCGTTATCATAAAGCTCCGAAAAGTTTTCACTGAGTTTTGTTGCTCGGTTCGGGTCACTTAAATCTGCTATGGATGGATTATTGTCCGTTAGTTTTGCACCTGCCATTTGACTCAGCCTGCAAAGAACGTTCTTAAAATTCATATTCTATTCTTTACCGAATACTATTGAAAGATTTCAAGTATTGGACTATACCCGGCACTTCCGGCCATTGAGTTTTGTGACGTGCCGACACCTATTCGGAACCTCACGTTTTACTGTTTTGACTCTAATGACAGGTGAAACACTCTACGGCAGTCTTTACAGGGAGTACAATTGGTGATATGAATTCAGTTTGACGTCATTAAAAATGATAGATTGAAAGAAAATGTTTCTTATTTACATATCGCATGTTTAAAATGGTGGCATTTGAATAGTAGCTTTTGCTCTAAATGAGCACAATAAATCATATAAATGAATATTAAACTCCATTCCGAAATTCTGCAAATTTTTGTTTGAAGAATATTCATATAAATGTCTTCCATATAGATGTGTATTATGTTATGATGGTTAACTACTTAAATGATTATTTTTCAGTACAACAAACATTGGCCATTGATGTAGGGGATGATAACCACAACATAATATTGTGAGGGCATGAAGCTGATGTAATGAATAATTCAGACATGTTGACCTATCCTAATAAAAATTAATTTCTGGAACTGGAATTTTTTAGTAGTACGTTTTCCATGAGTTTGGCATACATGCAAGAAAAGCTGTCTTTCTTCGGACATTTTGTCCAATTTCGTGTATGATTTGAAATTGCTGTTTATGTTATACTTTATAATTCAAAGCCTACCATGACTTGAAATTTCGATATAGCACTGAGTGTAACTTTTTTCTTTGCTTCAACTGTTTTACCTATGTCTTAGTGTGTTCACTTCGTCACGTAACTTTGCTTCCTCTCCTCTGAAAAGTAAAGAATCAAATTTCTGTTACAAAACATAATTGATTTATTCTAAAATACAATATGTGATATATTTTATAAATCCAAGGATTTGCCAAGTTTGATTAAGGTGCAAAGGTGATTAAGGTGAATGAAATTTAAAGATAAAAAATGAGAACAAATATCGAAACAACGAAATTTTAATTCATAGTTTTTCAGTCACTTATTATATCAAAGGAGTTCATAGACAGTGTTGACAACGAATACGGCAAACAAAAGAAAGTAGACTTGAGAGTGGAAAATTCATCGTAACATTTTAGCCTATGCAGATTGTTGACAAAAAGCTATACTGTAGGAAGAAATCATTGCAGTGTAAGCGACAAATACATCAACATAGAAATGGCCGCCACAGAGTGTCAATATAGGAATGAAAGAAGGGGTCAAAAGAAAGTAGATCGAAGCAGAATTTACATACGTAATTGTCTAATATCTCAAACAATTTATTGTAAATATTATAAGATGATCTTTATGAACTACGGGTTTTCTTTTTCACAAAAAATTAATTAAAATTTTCACATAACTCTTTATTTATCAGGTCGTTTGAAAAGATCGAGACACCAGGACTTCGACATATGAATGATTTGAGTATTTATTCTTTCATAACGCGTAAATACTGTGATTTATTTTTTATATTATGCGGCAGAATATACATTCCATGGGAAGCCCTTTGCTATTTATTTTCATAGATTTTTTTACATTTAGTCATCCTTGTGTGTAAAACTGTACTAGAAATACAGGTAATCATTGAGATATACATATATAT
>JACSZP010019210.1:822-14028 GCA_016161895.1 Pinna nobilis
AGGAAGGGTTCTTTACCGTGCCAACACCTACTGTGACACGGGGCCTCGGTTTTTACTGTCTCATCCGAAGGACAGGGACGGCCAACCGCGGAGTGGCGCTGACGTGGCTGGAACCCGCATCTTTCGATTTGCAGTCGAACATGCTAACCACTCGGCCACGGAGGCCCAAGCCAGTTCGTAAAACTGATCGTCTGATCTTTTAATTCCAATATTTTGAATCTGCTGCTTTCTGCTGTTGATTACACCTAAAAAAAAAAATTCACGAGAATGCCAATGCCTTTTAAGTGCTAATTGCCTAAAATGTGGCCTCTGTGCTGCATTTCAGATCAGATCATCGCCCTCAGTGACCAAACAACACGTTATTACTTTCTTATTCAAAGCCCCCATCTGACGCTTGGGCAATTCATCACTAGGCTCGCAGGCGGAATCTATACCAGACTATATTACTCACCTGAGTCCCAAGGAGAAATACTAAAGTTGCTCCCATCATATTCAGTTCCATCAGGATATATCCAATGAGACGTCAAGAATTTCAATCCGATAAATACGTTGTCTTTTAGATTTATGCTCCTTCAAATCAATAATTGAAATGAATCATGAAAATATTAACAGAAAAAGATTAACACAGCTACATATAATATCTACATAATGAGCACACGTATCATTCATTATGCATTTTAATTAGCATTATTATAACAAACGCACCTCTCTCCCATAGATATATATACAATAATACTGATGCACTATATATATTAAATGTGTAAAAAATACTTTTATCACCACATAACGGACCAAGAATTGCACCCTGGTTTGTGAAATATGAATGAATCAGACCTGTTAAGACACTTTTATCATCATTTTCATCAATATGTTCAAAATGTATTTTCTTATAACAGACATTTCATTAGTATCATTGACTAATTGGATATAAATTTACAAACATGGATTCTTTGTGTTACATGTTCGTACATAATTACCCCAAGAGTTGTGACTGAATGAAGACGTTCTCTTCCGTATTTTTTATCATGGCGAGGGTAGCGTCCCTCTCTTCACAGTCATGTTCGGCATTGTTAAACGACTTTTTACTGGATGACACCCAATACTGATTTCCAGTAGAGCTCATCTCTATCCATGTCTCACTCTGACCTGTAAGCAAAAGTTTGATTGTCAATCGATTCCCTTCAACTTTTTATTTTACCATATTTTTGTTTATTTCATTGTTTTTTGGTCGAGCTCAGACTTTTCTTTAATCCTCAATCTGTCTAATTTTTTCGGACTACGGGAAAGAATATATTTTTGAGCATCTTCAATTTAAATTCTTCATACATATTCCAAAATTTGAAAATAAATTCATATATAATATGAATATATCATTTTTGGTTTGGTTAGATTCATTTGTGCAATCACGCTACAGAACGGGTGCTAATTTTTAATTTCTACTTACCGAAGACAGCATTTAAGCTCAATGCAATGAAAAACAAAACTATCCAGCTGTTCTCGCCTCGGTGATACTCTACTGTGCACGTCGACATTTGGAAATATAAATAATTCAAAATTTTAAAGGAAACACTTATATATTATGCCATCACTGCATCAAAACGAGACTTCTCCAATGAAAATGAAAATTATTATTGTTTGCAGATTATATCTACCGAGATCGTTTTCCATTTCTATAAATGATATTCATTTCAGTAATTGACTTGAACATTTTAAATAGGCGGGGTTTTCATTACAAAAATGTGCACTTTATCTAAACAAATTGAATGTAAAACAGAGATAAAAGTTATTGATATATCTAAAATTAATGGACATCAGCTAATATATACATGTATGTATACGGCTTACAAAGCACAACTTCCCTCCGTCCAGGATCATTTTGATTAAAAATTAAATCAGCTAACACTTTCATACGTTTCTGTCACGTTCGGAGATATTATTTGATTAAATTATCAACAACGCGGTTTAATGGACAAAATAGATTTCCAAAGTGCTAATGTTTGTAGTTTTAATCTCTGAGCAATTTAGATAATTCAATGAACATGCGACTAATTTTAAATTGCATCATAATATTTTCACACCTTTTAACCCCATATTGGCAGTTATATTTCTATTTAAGGGTATTTGTACATTTCAAAATTCAACAATCATATATAACAATATTATTCAATTTTGTTTCGATTAAAGAAAATAAACGAACGAAAATAGACGAAGTGAGAATTATGAAATAACGACATTAACCATAGTGTGCATAAAATATTTACAATCAAGAATCGCAACCAATGCTGGTTATGAATGAATATACGATATATACAATTATGACTAGTGTGAAGATGACGCTTAAACCTATGCTAATAGAAATAAGATTCCAAAATATCAATCGACAGAGAAATTGGGTGGCAATAAAAAAAAAAGTGGTGAATTTCATCAAAGATGTCATGAAGTATAATATCGGATCATTTTCGATGATAAAATTTCCTATGTAGGCAAAAAGGAATATTACTACTCAAATACGGTACGTTGTCGATCAGGAGGCCGAGATCATCACATTTGTCGTACAGCTTGATTGGGAAACTACCAGTTGCTATCTTGTTGCGTTGTTTTTTAACGTCCAACTTATAATATAACCAATATTTCACTCATATGGAGACGCCACCGTGTGCCAGTGAAGGGCGACAAATTTTGCCTATGTTCGGCACTGCTGGCCGTAGAGCAGGTAGGGTTCCTTAACATGCCAACACGTACTGTGACACGGGACCTCGGATTTTACTGTCTCATCCGAAAGATAAGGACGCCCAACCGAGAAGTGACTTTGCGGGAATCGAACCCCGGACCCTTCGATTCGAATTCGAACAGGCTAACCACTCGGCCACTAAGCCCCCTAGATGCTATCTATAAACTGAGAGGGGTAAGTGCTTGGATTCGAACTATCGACCTTCAGCTAACGAGGCGAACGCTTGAGCAATTACGCGTACAATGATTTATGATAAATGTCAAAACTGATAAGTATTATTAATTTAGTTGGACGATGATGATGACATATTATAATTCCATGTCGAATATATATTTGCAATAATCCAGGTATATGCATAAACGCTTTGTCTAAATGTCAGGAAATTGAAATTTTGAGAATGTAAATATTTCAAAGGTGGAAAAGTGTCGGTACTTTACAGCCATTGATTATGTAAACAAAGAATTCACTTAAATCATTACAAAAGTCGCAGTTTCGAATATTGTACCTGAACTGTACCGGGAAAATTCGATATTTTTTTTATAAAGCCATAGAATCAACTCGAAGGCATTATGACACAACTAAAGTAGAATCAAATCATAGACTTTTCGCATTTTCATTCTAGTAGTGTTTATGTATTTGATATCATTGTACATGCTAATTATGAATCATTCTGCATATCTATTTCAGTGTTTTCTTGTCAAACAGGGTGTCATATGTCAGTATAAGCAATGAAATAAAAAGCTACATGTGTTGAGTAGGATGAGACAAAAACTATTGTGCTATGATACAGTTGGTGTTTTCACGTTTTAGAAACCTCAGTGCTCTATGACCATGAGTGCAGAGCAAAGGCCGAACTTAAAGTCTTTCATCGGATTACTAGCGCACGATTCATGAATGTAGCGTTAAACAAAAACACAATAACAACAACGAGAATTGGTTTTGATTGCATAGTTTCATTTTTAATAATACACTAGTATATGGATTTTTTGTAATGCAATATCAAATATTTGTTTTTCTTATGTAATGCCCTTATATAATTTTTGACTATCTAACAAATGACCAGCATAGTCAACAATACCTATTGAACTATGTTCCTCTTTGTTGTTAAAGGATGATTTCCGATACACCGATTCACCTACAAGTGCAAACTTTATTTCATTATCCAAATATCATAAGAGCTGTTTTCTTAGATACCTTTAACAAAACAATACCAAGGTCAATATGATACTAAATGAGCAGGAATTATTAAAAATAAAATGGAGGTTTATGTGCGTACTACTTTTGGTAGACTCGACGGAATTTTGAATTAAACTTAAATTTAAAAAATTCAAATTCGCTAGGTGTGCTGGTTGTTTGATTGTTTCGATGGTTAATGCCCTATATGTAAGCATGAAGATTTTTTTTGTAGAAAACACTAAAGAAGTATGATTCACAAGCAAAGGGATACAATAGATTTATTATAATGTGAAGAATTATTTTGGACCAAAGGGATGGCATCAATTTTGTAGTTTCTTAGTAATTCATGTAAATTTGGCCCGACAGTTTCAAAAGATAATACAGGAAATCTGAAACGTCTTGTCTAATTACAACGAATAAACTTGATTAGGAAGACTAACTGTGTTTATGGTGTATAGAGATACATTAAATAATGCAAAACTACCAGATTAATCGAAAAAAAATTTTTTTTTTTGAAAATCCTGTTTCGGTTTGCAGCCGGCAAGCAACACCTTTTACAATATTCTAGCGATTTGCAGTCTCCTATGAGAAGATATCTACAATTTAATAGCACCGTAAGAGAAATAAGGCAGTCGCGCGATAAAAACAATTTTATTCACATTATATACCTCGCTCTAGATTTGAGTATCAAAACCGTTTTCGTTTGTCGAGTGTAGTTGTATTCAGCTAAGCAATATACATATCAATTTATATTCCGTGGCCTTAAATATGTCATAGCCATATATGCTTTTTGCGGATACTTTTCCCAAACATCACCAACTGTAGTTTGTGCAACAACCTACAATGAGTATGTATATTCATGTCTATCATGTGTTTTTTAAAGGAATCATCACGAAATTTCAAGACAAAATATACCCCATAATAATGATAACATTGTCATACGCAACAAGCTAAATCGTCTGTTGAACTGCACATATTCTTAACCATCACCAATTATTTTTAGGTTAATCTTTCGAAGATTACCAAGGAAATATGTGCGGATTCTCATAAACAGTCCTGAACTTGAAATTGAATAGAACGTAGATCGGATTTATTTTTTATTAGCACAGAAAATTCACGTTAGCAATGTTAATTCAAATCCTTTGTCGCGACATTGCTTCTGCGTTTAAAAATATTTGAACTTACACGAGGAAGTATCTGTCCGTGTTGAGCTAGAGGTCACTTCCATATTACCCAAAGTAATTTTTGCATTGCAAAATTATACCATGGGGTTTTTGTTTTTGTAGATCTTTTGTTTTGGGGGTCATTTTAGGACGATGCGTAACGATTCTGGCGGGTAAGTTATCTAAATAAGTCATGGAGCAAATTGTTGCAAACCATTGATATTGGCTTGAAAAAGGATGACAATTGACATTTACATGATCCGAGTATTTAAACAGATTATCTTAAAATCTTTGAGTGATATTTTATATACTGGTAACAGTACTGATATACACATATATTTGTTTTATCGTGTTGCATTAGAGGATTGCAATGCATAGATTGTTTAATGCTAACTGTGCCTGTCTGTTATCTTGTTTTTAGTCTGATAAATTTTCCTAGTTTCAATACTTCATCAAGTTATCTCTGACAATTGTGAGTTCCTTTATATTAAAATCTTATGAACCAATACGCAGTGTCAGAGCTAGATAAAAACATGCGCCTATTCAATGGCCCCTTACTGCTGACAAAAGACAAAACTTTTAAGCCTATGGCAATAGGTAAAGTATTTATATGTAAGACAGAATCTTGAGAGAGGAGTATTAACCCATTCACCCCTAAAGATACATTTGGATTCACCTAAATAATTGATTTATGGAATAGTCTATTGTTTTTCAGGGGTCAATGGGTTAAGCAAGAGTGAAACAAACATAAAAACAACACCTTATAATTGATCACCTACAGACATTAGCGCGTTTGTTCAAAAGAAACGTTCGAGTTGGCCTGGGTTACCGTCATGATCCTGTATTGATCTCACTTATCAAGCGAGTCTTGAAAAATGCAGCTCAACTTTATACCGCGTGTGAATTTTACACAGATTGTCCTAATTATACAGTCAGTAAAAGCGTCCTGCTAGTGTCTGAAAGGTCCTTGGTGCGATTCCCGAGTAATCCACAAATTGTTTGTCTATAGGGTGGTATGGTTTAACAGTATAAATATATTTGATTCCCTATCTCTATATAAAGTAAATACGCTCACACATAATGATATTTCATATTCGCTACATACGCTGTGAAGGTGAATATGAAAACCGGAAGTATACATGAGAAATACAGTTGGAAAAGTACAAATAATTGTGAAGCAAAACTGGTTGAACTAAAAACTCTGTTATTACAAGGATAGATTATCATATTCTTCGGATGTCAAGACAAGTCATTCACATATCAAAATTTCTGTAATATTTTATTCGTTTGACACAATTCCACATAAGTAAAGAAGAATACAAAGAAAATTATAACAAATCATCAACATTTCAGATTAATATATTCTTTAGTCCAGGACGGAAGTTGAATATGTTGAGCAGATGCTTGGACGGACAGACGCATTAGCGTGGGAAGTAAATCAAGTATATATCGTGTTGGGCTATGAAATAATATGTTATGTAGAAAAACTTGTCTTATTGTCTTACATCACAAAACACAACACAAGTTCACATATGTTGCGATGTGACCACATTGTCATCTCAAAGAAAGCCTCAAATTTTAAAATATGATCGGCAACCAACACAATTGAGTAGAAAGGAATCTTTAACGTACCGACAATTGTTCTGAATAGAAACCTCGGTTTTCACCTCCAATAGGTAAAAAATCCAGGCGCGTCCGCCCGGGCTCAACCGCTCGACGTTTTGGCCAAAAGACAAACACAAACAAGACAAATATTCCCCGAACATTCCCTTAAGTGGTTTGCCTCCAAAAGAAATATTTTCAATTTCAGTCATGTAAAAGGTTGTAGATACGATTTCACCAACCGGATTCCTTATCAATACAATATTCTTTAAGATACCATGCCAGTCGTGTACAGCATTTCCCACTGTATGAGTCGTAGATGAAGGTCAAATTTAGTATAAATGTAATTTACGAGCGTAATCTTCTTTCAGGCAAACATTAGCCTGTCACTTTCCTTGTGCAACTCCTTTCCCCAGAATTGGGCCTTTTTTGTGTAAGTACAAAATAGGCCAAACCAAAAACTTGTAAGTTTTCCCGCTCTTGGTATACGCTTTATATGAGTCCTTATCGAAGTTTCCTTTTGGCGGTGTTGCATCAATGTAGACTGGTGGACTTTGGATTGTCATGAACCAACACACAGCAACACACTTCTGTGTGTATTTGATTATTTTCTCTCCAGCAGTTACACTTGACTTGAAGCCCTGGAATATGAATATAGATATGAATCAACTATCTAACTGAGAACCACACAGAAGTTTAAGATTTTCTACATATATCACTTGGAAAATACAAATTCATCCAATGCCGGAAAGGATAGCCCAATGAAGATATGCAAGAGACCTCGTGCACGCTATGCAGTTTCCATACATGGTTAGTACTTTCAAAACACTACTGTTTTTCCAGGCAATTACGCTTGTCACATAGCAACATTGGCGATTTCCAAACGGATCGCTGTTTCCAGGTGATATTGATATTGTAAAAAAGTGGACTTATATTCAATCAGAAAATATCATAAAATGCTACAAAAAGTGGTAAATATGTTTAGGTCTTATCTGAAAGAGAAGGCTGCCGGAGTGTCTTGATAAGTATGGTCGGTTAGATTTGAGTGGTGCAACCAAAGGACCCTTGGTACTGGCCACTACAGGCTCTACATGAAAAAATCTTTATCGGGATAAGACAGTTACATGGTGTGAGGTTGGCCTAATATGGTATATAGTAGATTCCATACAGCGCGAAACATATACATGTATACCATATTGGATAAACTACACACTATCTAATTAATAATATCAACCTATATGGGAATTAAATTTGCAAATATTCCGTTTACATATATTTGCAAGATTCATTCACAGTTTGCATTAAGGTAATAGAAATGTATCGAAGAACAAATACAATTATTGCAAATCTTAAATTTGAGACGATGAAGTTATTTTTATATTTATTTTGAATCTAATTTGTAACATTTAAAAAAAAAACACTAAAATGTATAAAGAAACTTTATAAACGTCAAGAAGTTTAATGTGGCATTGTATATAAAACAATATGCGACTAGATTGACAGTTCGTAAATGCTGAAGAATAAAAAGTATGGAATATCATTAAAACAGTTTTTTATTCATCTTTTTATGAATTGTCACAAATTATTAATTCTTTTCTCACCTTTTGCAGTCTATCAACCAGCAAAACTGCCATAGATTTTTTATGGTCAGTTATCAGCTTGCTCATCTCAGCAGGTAGGTCCTTGAAAATAAATACACGTCAATTTAATTTTTATGATAATTATTTTTGCTTTGTATTGTTTATTTTTGAAGCTTTTCTTTTATTTGATCGAGCATATTTTTGGATGGGATGGGGGTTGGGGTTGGTGATAGGGTGAACGATCTAGTTGTTTTATTGTTTACTAGACAATCTTTTAAAGAAACATAATCCAATGTTGGGGTAGGCCGTCGCACATTTTTGTTGACGGTTCAACGTAGAAAACAAATGTAAATCCTAAATGGGATAGGAGTAGGTATCTGGAAGAAGTCAGCGTCTCCTGTGCGCATGCCACATTGGAAGGGGACTCTGACATTTAAAAGGTCATAAAAAGAGATAAATCTTTAATTCCCAGTATACTGCTATATGGGACATAGGTCTTAAGCGTTTATCACAATACCTAGGAAAATCAATGAGAACCAAATCCTCCATTAAACGGCGAGCATTATACAGTGAATGAATGGCTGGTTCGGGTGCATTTTTGCTATAACACACAGAAATACTCAGAGACAGTAGATACGTTAAGTTCCGTACAAAAGAAGTCAGGGATAATCTCGACCCAAACTTGAAATACTGTGCATCCTATACAGAATGTGAAAAAGTGTCCAGAAAAAAAATCCAAAGCTTTTAAAAAAAAAACATGAACATTAACAAGCCTCACAATACCGCAGCAAGGGGTCAAGCGCGAATGCTACAATTCATGTCTTTAAAGCCTCGGAGATACCAAATCTGGTTAATCTTTAGGTATTCGCAATATTTTCTTTAACATCTTTGATAACACTTACTACAATTGTTTTAAACTATAGGGATTTCTACTTTGAGTAATGGGGTCCACCGTGGCATTTTCTTTTTTTCTTTTTTAGGTGATGGTCTTCTGGATTTGTAGTTATTGGTTTTAAAGAAACATAATCCACTTAGGAAAATAAATAAAAGCCAATACCCTATTTGCTAACAGACGAAAGAGGAACCATGTTTCAAATGCTAAAAATAATCTGAAAACATATCTCGAATATAACAAAATGGCTTTTGTCAATTTCATTACTTTTCTTGAGAGGCAAAATGTTCAAACAAATTTCGGGCCACAAACTAAAGTACCTTCGACTTTTACATGATAATACCCGCTCATAAGGCAAGCCTTGTGACCGAGTTTTTGGAGTCTAAAAAGTTGCATTCTCTACTTTCAGCATAAATGCCCTCAGTTACTATTTTGTGTTTCCAAAACTCAAAATTCAACTGTCTGGAAAGAGAGTCGAAAAATGACCTCTGGTCTGCTAACTATCAATACCTAATGGGTGTTCCCATTCATGAGAATAAATTCTGCTTTCAAAATTGGATTGACGACTCAAACGGTGTATTCAGGCAGATGGGGGTATTCGGAAGGCCAGAGAAATTAAAAAAGAAAAATAAACAATTTAGAAAAACCAAAGGCAAAAGACATTATTATTTGAATAGCGTTCGCTCAAACTTTTGTGCGTTAAGACTATTGTGACTTTTATAGAACAAAGTGTCATGAAAATATAAAATTATAATCTAAATCATCGACCAATTTCTCATGATATCTCATGATTCTATACAATAAAAAACAACTTTGTAATTCAGTTGAAAGACCTATCATAATAATTTAACTCAAAGATATCTTGGATTTCTTAACAAACACGGCATGACTGCAACTTATGCAGAACAATATTGAGATTGTACGAAACGGGAGGAAGTTCAAAAGTTAAATATTAGATAATACTTAAAGTCATGTATATTTCTTATTTCAAATAGTCGGTATATCTGATGATGAAGACAATTTACCCATCATTACTTACCTCGATTTCTTTCTCAGTTATAAACAGCTTCAGTGATTTCTTCAGTTCCTTTGTGAAGTCATCGGCTTTCCTTTCACAATATGAGTATGCCTCCTATAGAGTATATAAATGATAAAGACATTAGCTCTAGTCACCATTATTCCGGACATAAAGTTCAATAGAATCACAAATAATGAAAACCGGAATCAATTTTGGTAACATGTGCCGCTTTTTTGCTCTAGAAGGTGATTTGGACATCGCATGATAGAAGTGATTTGACTGTTTACTCAACTAGTACGAACAGTACACGGTTGCAAAGAAATAACGGGGTTATTGATACGGCAACCAAACCTTTTTTACAGTTTAAAAAGCAAGTAAAAAGCCGACTAAAAGAAAACCATAATAAGTACTGATTTCATGATCTAAAGTACAGGTCATTTTTTAGGGGGGAGAGGGGTTTGTTATTTTTCTGGGGTTCTGTTTGTTTTTGTTGTGTGTGTGTGTGTGTGTGCGTGTGTGTTTTGTTTATTTCAATGTGCGGCAATTCGCAATGTCCATGTATGTCGTTAAAAAGCCATTTTACTTTGTTTTGTTTCTTACATCGCAGCCGAACATCTTATAGCCAAGCGAAAGCGACCGGATTTTTATTTTATTGTTTCATTTTTTTTTTTTCATTTTTATATATATTTTTAGGAGAGAACTCGATTACAAATATACCCGGGAAGAGACTACCAGCCTCCCGCAACCAAAAATCATGGAATCAAGAATTTGTGTACATAATAAATTACTTATATACTTAACTTGCACCCTATTGACAAATCGAAGATGGAAATTTCGTATATTGTTATATAACAAGTTTAAAATGTATAAGTATCTATCTTCTAGTCAGCGCAGATTCGGATCTCGCTCGGTCCCAAATTGATTATGTGAGAAAGTTTGCCAGTTTACTTGTGGACAGTGGATGGTCCCCTCGCTGGTAATTTTTACCCATATTCTCTCCGTCCCAAATTAAGACTTACCACTGCCATATATAACTGAAAAATTGTGAGGGTGACAAAAAAACAAAAGCAAAACAAACTAACAATTAGAATTTTTAGAAGGTCAGCGATGCCGTTTTCTTCATTTTTGCCGGCTTTTTCCATCAATTCTTCCAGTGCATCCGTCCATTCGTTGTCATAAAGCTCCGAAAAGTTTTCACTGAGTTTTGTTGCTCGGTTTGGGTCACTTAAATCTGCTATGGATGGATTATTGTCCGTTAGTTTTGCACCTGCCATTTGACTCAGCCTGCAAAGAACGTTCTTAAAATTCATATTCTATTCTCTACCGAATGCTATTGAAAGATTTCAAGTATTAGACAATACTCGGCACTTACGGCCATTTACTTCTGTGACGTGCCGACACCTATTCGGAACCTCACGTTTTACTGTTTTAACTCTTACGACAGGTGAAACACTCTACAACAGTCTTTACAGGGAGTACAAATGGTGATATGAATTCAGTTTCACGTCACTAAAAATCATAGATTGAAAGAAAATGGTTCTTATTTACATATCGCATGTTTGAAATGGTGGCTTTTAAATACTAGCCTTTGCTCTAAATGGACACAATAAATCATATAAATGAATATTAAACTTCTTTCCGAAATTCTGCAAATTTTAGTTTGAAAAATATTGATATAAATGTCTTCCATATAGATGTGTATTACGTTATAATGGTAAACTCCTTAAATGATTATTTTTCTAGTAAAACAAGCATTAGCCATTGATGTAGGGGGTGATAACCACAACATAATACTGTGAGGTCATGAAGCTGATGTAATGAAAAATTCAGACATGTTGGCCTATCCTACGAGCTTAATTCTATGGCAATTTTCAGTAGTACATTTGCCACGGGTTTGGCATACAGGCAGGAAAAGCCGACTCTCTCCGGACATTTTGTCCAATTCCGTGTATAATTTGCAATTGTTGTTTATGTTATACTTTATAATTCAAAGCCTATCATGACTTGAATTTTGATATATCACTGAGTGTAACTTTTTTCTTTGCTTCAACGGTTTTACCTATGTCTTAGCGTGTTCACTTCGTCACGTAACTTTGTTTCCTCTCCTCTGAAAAGTAAAGAATCAAATTTCTGTTACAAAACATAGTTTGATTTGTTCTAAAATACAATATGTGATATGTTTTATAAATCCAAAGATATGCCAAGTTTGATTAAGGAGTGGGAATCAACAATATCAAACTCTAATACTCGTCGGTCCCGATTAAAAACTGTGTAAATGGTTAAATGAATTTAAAAAATAAAACATGAGAACAAATATCGAGACAACGAAATTTTAATTCATAGATTATCAGTCACTTGTTATATCAAAGGAGTTCATAGACAGCGATGGCAACGAATGTGGTAAACAAAAAGAAAGTAGTCTTGAGAAGTGGAAAATTCGTCTAAACATTTTAACCTATACAGATTGTTGACAAAAAAGCTATACTTATGGAAGAAATCAGAGCTTAGTGTAAGCGACAAACACATCAACATAGAAATGACCGCCACAGAGTGTCGATATATGAATGAAAGAAGGGGTCAAAAGAAAGTAGGTCGACGCAGAATTTACATACGTAAATTGTCTAACATCTCAAACAATTTATTGTAAATATTTTAAGATGATCTTTATGAACTACGGGTTTTCTTTTTTACAAATAATTACTTAAAATTTTCACATAATTTTTTCTTTATCAGGTCGTTTGAAAAGATCGAGACACCAGGACTTCGACATATGAATGATTCGAGTATTTTTTCTTTCATAATGCCTGAATAATGTGACTTATTTTTATATTATGCGGAAGAATATACATTTCATGGGAAGCCCTTTTCTACATATTTTCATAAAAAAAATTCGTAATCAGTTGAATTTTTTTTCAAATCTTATTTACATCTATTCACCCTTGTGTGTAGAACTATACTAGAAATACAGGTGATCATTAAGAAATATATATATACAATCGAGACTGTCTTAGTGACCCCCTGTATTAAGTGACTCCCTGTCTTAT